>JANIEQ010000970.1:0-13883 GCA_024708375.1 Oxalis stricta | reverse complement strand
AATCTCAAATCATTATTTCAATAATCAAGTCAATAATTACTAATAACGAATCAACTTCTCACACATCATTTCTATAAACCTATATCTATAAATAATATTATGTATAGGTACCAACTATGGATCTACGTCTTATTAGCGAATCGTCATATTAGTATATAGTGTATTAAATACTTACCTCTTCCACGACAATTCATATCCTGACCGAAACACTCATGATCACACTTTTGAACTCAATTGTGGAACCTATTCCAGAATCGATACATATAAGGTTGTTATAACCACTATGGCGACACATGTTTCTTTTCTACAAGCCATGTATGGATATGAGCATGGTAAGTGATCATCAAATGTGCACAACAAACAAGAACCAACATAATATACTCAAATCTTACCCGGATTTACAAGAATAGCAACCAAATATTAAATTATTACTATTTATTTGTGAATCCAATTTTTATAACGGGACTACACTCATATACGTATCCAATGGTACATTATATAAGTCTCATTCATCTAATGAATTTGTTATGATTCTTTTTAAAGTCAACCTCTTCTTGTAAGTCATCCAATTTTTAGCAAGTCAACCTCTAACTTCAAAATTCCCATATCTCAGGGTGTATTAATCCTAACGAACAAACTACCTTAGGCATAATAAATTGAAAATATGTAATTTTCTATAAATATAAGATATATCATAAATTTTAAATCATCTTAGTCAAAAATATTTAGTTTACAACGAGCACAAATTCAATATCATAAACCATCAGAATTACTCCCACTTCCAATCCAACCATAATTAATGACATCAACATAACCAGCCACTCAATACCCAGAAAAACAAACCCAGAACTCTTCAAATAATATACATGGTTGAACTATATTAATAAATACTATAGACACAGAGTTTTAAATTTTTAAACTTGTTATGACAATAGTATTGAGTCGAGGTTTACCAAGAGAAAGTGAAGAATCATTTTCTTTAATCTTCTTCAACCTGAAAACTAAGCTCCAAAATGGCTCCTCTTTCCTGGATTTCACAAATCTCTTCAACTTTCCTTGCTTTCCTCTTTGCATAAACTAATTCTCAGCTTCAATTGTTACCTATCGAATTTTCGAAACTACTAGCACACAGTCTCTTTTTCTACGACGCTTCTCTCTTTTGTCATCCAATTTGTTGTTGTTTCTTTTATTTTAAATATATATATATATATATATATATATACTGACAACCCAATAGTCAAAAGAAATCTTCAGGAATTTTTAATTGGGTTGCCTTCTAGGTGTTCTTATCTGGGCCATTTGAGACATGCAAATGTTTCTCAATATTCCACTTTACTCCCTAAATTTCATTTACTTGATCAAACCTTACCTCAAACCATTAATAATTTTATTTGGTCTTCTACTTCTCTAAAATTATCATGTAGGTCTCCATATTAATTAAATAATTAATTTGTATTACTTATTCAATTTCGACTCACTATATTATCAACCCAAGATCTCGGGATATTACATAATTGATATTCCAAAACCATTTCAGGTTCCGTAAACAGTACATGACAAGTTCTCGGTCCAATTCAACTAAGTTCTTTATGTGAGGATTGAAGTCTACACGTAGCAATTCTTACTTGAGTTTGAATTAACTGATTGTAAGTCTGCAAAAAGATGCTATGAGATGGATACATCTATGAGGAATTCTTAAATAGATTTAGCCTAACATGTCATTTTTAGATATTCAAATGATAATTTGACATGTATAAATTTATTGATAAATCACACAAGACATGAAAATGAGTTGACATTATTTAATTAATGAATTACTTAAATTAAATTTATTAATTAAAAAATAAAACCTCTCTCCCCTGTTACTTCTCGTCTTTCTCCTAAAAACAAATCAAACAACGCCGCCGCCGCCAACTACGCCTCATGTCTCACCGCCGCCGCCCACTCTAGCCGGCAGCCATATAGCTTTTCTTTCTATTTTTCTCGTTATATTTAAATCGAAATGTTTTTTGGTCAAATCTTTGAAGTTAGTTTAACTGTTGGTTATTCTTAGAACAATTGAGACCAGTTATTTTCTAATACTCAAGAATTCAACTTTGTTAACATTTTTTCTGGATACGAATGAGGACCCTTTGCTAATGGTTCAAGAGAGAGATATGTTTCTCTCTTACACAAATCCAAAAGATGAAAATAAAAATTTAAGTGGATCACTTCTACAAAGACGATTAATTTGACTATAAATTACTGTATTAAAATAAAAAGAAAACATATCTGCTAGCTATTCACGATTATAGTCTGGAAGTAATAATAATGGAGCCCTGTTAAGGGATGGCGTGTTAGGGTAAGCCTACCCAAGAATATCTCATACATCTATATATGTTCCACCCTATATATTATTCACTAATTGGCCCACGAAAAAGAAGTTTGTTAAAGTTAAGATTACTTCAATTGATTTCCCTTGCCATTACCGAGCCAAGCAATTCTAAGCATGAGAGTTATTCTCATTTGCCGAGCCGTTCGATGTTTCTTTCAGAAGCCATTGATCCAGACGCTCGGAGGTCTTTTTAACCTGATTCGCCAAAAAGCAAAACAAAGATAAAGTCAGCTAACTGTACAATAGTACTCCCTCTGTTTATTTTTAAAAATGGTTACTTCATTTTTTAAAACAGTTTAGATAATTAATATCAAAAAAAAAAAAATAGCTCTGAAAAAAACGAAAGGTTTGTTTAAACATAAAGGGAAGAAATAAGTATTTCAGTAATCCATTTTCCTTTACCTCGTTGTCCCAATCCAGCCTCCATACAATAATGGAAAGGACAATTGTTTGAATTACTACACCAATCAGCATACCAATCCACAATCCCTATAAGATTTTTAAAACACAAACTTGTTATCAGAAGATCTATACATAAATCATATTTCAAAACAATTATCATAATGCAGAATTGGTATACCAAAACTTCAAGACCAGCCACATAAGCAAGCAGAGCTCCAATCGGAATTCCGATTCCATAATAACATCCCAAGTTAACAAATGCCACCACTCCTTGAAAACCAGCACCAACTGCCACTCCTGATTAATTATAAAAATTCCAACTTTTCGTCATTAATTGTTTATTTTAATTAATCTTGCGACGAATTAGTAACATAATTATTTAGAAGAATAATACTGTCTTTTTTTTTTTTTAAAATGGTACGTTTCGATTGCATCTAGATACAATCATTTAAAGATGTATCTAAAATGCACATAAAAATGAAATGTACCATGTAAAAGAAATGCATGGAGTAGTAATCACAGAGAGAAATGAGCATGCCTGTTAGCACTGGCTGGATGCTGTTGAGCAAGATGGAGATAGCTAATAGATAAGAGAGCTTGCCCACATATGTTGCAACTTCTTTACTGCTTGTAAATATGTATGAAATTTGTCCGGCCAAACACCAAGCATAGAATACAAAAGATTAGCCCAATCACTGTGTTGGTACACAAGATCAGTTTGATAGCAAACTTGGCTGCTTTTCCATTTCCTCTTCCCAATTCATTCGAGACTCTCACACTGCGACATAAAAATTTATTTACATTATTAATATGCCCAATTAGAAGAACAGCAATGTAACTAATTGACTAAGGATTTACCTAGCAGCAGTGAAGAAGCCAAGTGAAATCATCAATTCCCATGCATTAATGTTTAGGCTGAAAAAAAAATGTGGCGAATGAAGACTAGATTTTCATTTACAAGAAAACCAGAGCAATGTAATTCGGTAAATTCAATGATAGACATCTTACCAAATAGAAAAAGCGTCAATTGCAACTGTGGCATTTTTCATGTATCCTGCCAATAGTACAAGAATAGCATTGTACCATAGCTCCAAGCTAAAATTACAGAACAAAGTAGAAGTCAGACAAAATAGACTAAATGCCAATTCATAATTCTAGACTTATAATATTCCAAACTATAAAGGTCCTAAAGAAGTTATATAAATCTTCATTACCAAAAGCATGACACCAGAGGATACTGAAAGCTTGATGACAGGCCACAAATCATGGAAGGCAGAAACAGAGAATCCATTCCAAGAATTACGGCACCATCCTCCGAAAATATAAACCAACAATCCGAAATTCACAAACCAACTAGCTAAATTGAGAGCAAGCATTGCTCCATTAAGACCCAGGTGTACTACATACACGAAAATCCAGGACAAGAGCACGATAAGCCCCAACGAGACAAGAGATAGCCAAGCGATCACTATGTTCTTGATTTGGGATTGCAAGTACATCTGGCTTGTGAAGACAACGACAAAGTAGTAAAGGAAAGGAATGAACCATAGGGAGAGTTGTCTAGCTGTTTCTGCTATGGTTTCATCTTGGCCTAAAGCTTTTAAGATTGGAGTTGCAAATACGAAGACCGGAACAAATAATGTTGCAGTCACAAAATTAACAAGCCATGATCTTTGCAAGTAAATTCCTAGCATGTGGTAATGTCCAGCTCCAAATGCTTGCCCACATAGAGTTTCGGTAGCACTTGACATTCCAATCTTCAATTAATAACGAGAAAACCCCATTAATTTATTAGTCAGAATTAGAATGTAATCATGATCAATTAAGAGGTTAAATTGAATTAATTTACCATAATTCCATTGACAAATCTTATGAAGAGGGTTTGAATGAGTGCATAGGCTGCAAGGTCCACTTTGCTAATATGTCCAACAAATAGTTGTGTAATGACAATAGTACCGAATGATGAGACTCTAGAAATAAGACCTGGCAATGCTATTCTCCATGTAATCTTTGACTCTTGCCATATCCTGAGTTTTCAGACCAGCATCTTCTTCTACTACTACTACTCCATTCTCAACTTCAGATGAAGGAAGCAACCTCTCTTCAACTGAATCACCCATTGAATCAATCCCTGAAAATAAAAATCAAAACTTTATATCAAAATATTAAATCTTTCTTCCTTATAAATTTTAAAAATCATACCTTTGTTTGTTATTTGCTAGTTATTTGTTTTTCAACTTCAACCAACTAGTTCTTCAACTAGCTAGTGATAATATAAACAGTATGATAAACCAGAAAGAGTCTTTTTTGAAAATAGGACAGCTCATGCAGGAGAATTTGTAATTAATAATAAAATCCAAATGGAAAATAGGTTTGTAAGTTATTTGATCGGTGGTCCATTTAGAGCCACATGATGTAGCTACCGCGAAACCCTCCAAATCTGAGGATAAGATTTCACCACGCATGTAATACCATTACTGTGGGTGATTTTTCTTCGGACTTGCGAAATGAAGAAAAGGTTTGCTGATATTTCGCCGTATCTAAAAATGAATAAAGGGCAATTATAGACGTGGTCCCCAACTGTTTTTCTTCTTTTGGAGGTTATAAATAAAGGCATTGTACATATTAATTATTACATATAAATGGACACAAAGAACATTTAACTCTCCGACCAAACGACTTATTTAATACCTTACATAAAAAGTGGCATGTGAGTTGCAAGTTGGGACAGTTGACTTAAATTTTAGTATAAATTTTAGTTTACAATCAGGGAATAATATATAAGGATTTGTGCCTGACAAAAAAGTCTTTCGAAAATATTTTTTTGAAAAAATAACTTCGAAATTCTTTATGTCCAGAAAAATTTGGATCGTGGAAGTTTAGTTCGGTTCAATTTGATTTTTTCTTACGTATCGTCTACGTGGGAGATAAAAATCGTATATATATACTTACTCATCTCCACCTCACATTAAGTTGATACATGTCAGTTAATCTAACCAAAAGTAAAATCAAAAGGAATCAAATAGTTTAACCGAACCGATTTGTTTTCTTCCTTCTTTAACAAATAGATGAGAATACTACCAGTTGAGAACAAACAAACGAAATCAAAAAGATGCAAAAGAAACAGACCAAATCAAGATTTCCACAAATATAAAAAAGCCATTGTTTTTACCTAAAACCCCAAGACAGTCATGGAGACTGCTAGTAGAAACTTTATCTTTGTGTTCACTAGATAATTGTTGAAACCCATCAAAGTTAAGCCGCTACGAGAACGTCGCCATTACTGTGTTGGTTCAATAGTGACTGCTGCTCCTCCTCTTGATCGGTCGTTAACGGCTCAACCATTTTCCGGTCACCGTTTGACAACCAAACCAGATTCAAATTTCCTTAGAGTTGTGTGTGATCAGAGAATTTTTGTAATTTCGCAAACACCCATTCCTCAGGTTGGAATTTCGCAAATACCATTCACTCTCTCAACGTCGGTTCGTGTAATCTGGAATTTTCAACCAAACCAGATTCAATATAAAAAAACCCTCATTTTTTGACATCCGTCTATGATTAAGGATTGAATTGAAACTGAGAAGGGTCCATTTTGGAATCTCTTAGAGTTGTGTGTGATCAGAGAATTTTTGCAGAAGGGTACAATAACCGAACCGAAATGAAACGCACCGTTATTATGTTAATGAAGAAAGAAAACAAATCAGTTCGGTTCAGCTATTTGATTCCTTTTGATTTTACTTTTGGTTAGATTGAGTGACATGTGTCAAATTAGTGTGAGGTGGAGATGAATAAGTATACATGTCCGATTTTTATCTCTGCACGTAGACGACACATAAGCCTCTACAAACCAAATATTTTCTGACACAGAATTTTGGAGCTCTTTTTTCGACATAAATAACTTGAGCACCTTTTTGTTAGACACCGAAATCCTTATGAATATATTATCCCTTCGATTAAATCCTATTAGATAAAACAATATCGAATTACACATTATTGATATACATATATAGGAAATAAAAAAAAAACTCCCTACAACGAATAGTTATATTCTTGTTCACAAAACTTTTTGAAATAATACACAATACATGTTGTTCTTTCTATTCATTTATTTCAATCATTTGATCTTCAATTTCACACAAATCAAACCCGCAAAAAAAAATTAAAATTATTATATGTACGAAGTATTTTAAATCCCAGCATGTTAGACTTAATATATGATCATTCCCTCTTAATTCACAGCGATTAATTTAACCCCACCTTTTATAAAATATTCCTACGTCTTTTAATATATGATTTTTAGTTTTTTTAGATATATTCAAGAAGAGATGTACAAAAAGAAAAAAAAAGACTCCACGACAACGAATAGTTATATTCTTGTTCACGGAAATTTTTTGAAATAATACACAATACACTATTGTTCTCTCTATTCATTTATTGCTTGACCATTTGATCTTCCATTTCACACAAATCAAACCACACAAAAAAATTAAAATTATTATATGTGTGAAATATTTTAATCCCCCGCATGTTAGACTTAATATATGATCATTCCCTCTTAATTCTACAATTAATTTAACCCCACTTTTATAAAATATTCCTCCATCTTCTAATACATGATTTTTAACTTTTCTTCATACATTCAAAATGAGATGTATTTAATCAATATTAGTGAATTTGTACATCTCTTCTTAAATGTATCTAAAAAAAGCTAAAATAGCATGTCTTAAACGAACAGCTAGTAATATAGTATCACTCATTCCGATTAAATTTTTCGTTAGTTTACCTAATTTTGACCGTTAACTTTGTGAAAATACTATTTTATCCTTATTAATATCCATTTATTTATTATTTTTATTTTAACAATAATAATAGTTAAATAATCATAATTATAGTTAAATAATAATTAAAATACTACCTTAATAATTATTTTCAAATTATAATTACAGCATAAATATAAATTATATATATGTGATTATAGATTTATATTAAAAGTGAAATTTAAGTAGTGAATGAAGTTTAAGAAATTATATTTTTTTACCAAGTCATGATTTATGATGAATTAATTGATAATTTTATAATTCCAAATTTAAATATATATTATTGGTCAATAATTTTTTAAAATATATTAAGGTTAAAATCATAACTAAAATTATATTAAAAAGGGTAAAATAGTATTTTTGGGAAGTTAACGGTCAAAATAATAGTCACCTAACGTAAAATTTGACGGAAAGGGTGATCATATATTATTTGTGAAAATAAGGAGTTAAATTAATTATGGAACTAAGAGGGGAAAAATCATATATTAAGTCTAATTTGAGGGGTTAAAATATTTCACCCTTACTATATTATCCTCACAATTTTAGGATCTAAAATCTTGATGTAGGGAAAAAACGACATTAGCATCCAAAACTGATAGCGCACTATAGGTGTAAAAACTTCAGCCAAAAGAGTGCTAACGTACCACATGCCACTCTTTTTTCTCTCCTCTTAATAATTTTGGAACTTCACGTAACTATAGATAGAAGCCGAGTCATGACATTCTATGATAGAAGTCGGAATCATGACATTACTATTAGAATCAAAATTGTGGATATGAATTTTAAAATCTAATGAGAGTTGTTTGGGATTTTTCCAATGTCATATGAATATACTATGTTTTTTTAAAAGAAAATTGAGCAGATTTTAACTTAACATCAGATTCGTCACTATACTTTAAGATATAATATTTCATGGTCCTCGAGTTTGTTTTTTTAATAAGTCCAATTTGTTTTGATATATGTCCACTCTTCGTCTCCTTCCTTTAAAATAATTCAGAAATTTTAAAACATCTTGACTACATATAGAAGTTGAGTCGTAGTCGAGTCATAGGCATTACATATAGATACAGATTTTTTTCAATTGAATGAAAATTGTAACTACACATTAGTCAAATCATAATAATTTTATTAGAGATGAAACTATATAAACTCTTAACACAAATTTATATAACTTAAAAGTTACTACAATCATATTAACAACTACATGCCCTAGACTTCTCGCGGGCTTGCCCTAGCAATCTTCATATACAGGAGAAAATTTTCGGATCAAGCAATGCATCTGGATCATTCTTTCACAATAAAATACCTAGTGGTTGACAAATCAATAACAATAAAATATTATAATTTATCCCCTTCGAAGAAAATAAAATATAATGTTTGGAATAATAATTTTAATATAGTGGCTAATATAATAAATTCATTAAATATGTGGCTCACAACATGTACCAAGAAAAAGAAAACATATTAACAAATCAATAGCATTAATTTATAATTTTAAAACGTGAAATTCAAATCTTGAGATTTGAAAATCAAGAAAGATTTTAGGAACTAAATTCTATATACATTATACAATATATGAATTCTATATAGTTAGGAAATTAAGATAATAAATCCAGATAATAAAATATATATTGTATAATAGCCACTATTAGTTAGATTAGGTATTTGGAATATTAACATAAAAAAAGGTAGTTGGAATATAAATTCACACATATTCTGTAATAAATATAGTACATATATGATTTATGCAATCAAAATTTTCAATTTTTTTCTTTTGCATGTTGAAAGAAAAAATTTGTCTGTCAGTAGCTTAAGAGGATTTACAACCAACGGAAATTAAACATATAACATGTATCATTTATTATTTTTCTATTTTATTCAATTAAGGAGTGCGTTTGAATCACGATATTTTTTAAATTTTTTTATTAAAGATTCACTAATTCATCGGTATAGAATAATAAAAAAAATAAAAAAATATTATATATTTACTATCTTTTTAAAATTATATTAAAATTATTATTAAAATATATCATAAATTTTTCTTTTTACCAAACACGTCCTTAAGCTTGAATAAAATGAAATAAAATAGATAGTGCTGAATTGTTGAGACAAGCTGCCTCTTGTGATGTTAACCTGATGTTAACGATTCGATTTATCTTTATGATTACTTTAAGTTGGCTATTTTCGTCAAAACCAGTTATGCAGAAGATTTGATTTCGTTCTTGCTATACAAGTCTTATTGGGAAACTAGTAATTGAAGAATCCTTACTTGGGATCCGATTCTTATTGTGATCCGATTTGTTTAGGAATTAATTATGGATTTCCTATTCTATTAAGGAGTCTTAATTAAATCCTATAAGGAAGGTATTATATTAATAACAGGATTCTCATGGGATACAATTCCTATTACGAAAGGGATTAGTTTTCCTAATCGTGATGAAAGGATTCTTATGGAGATACTATTCCTACACCAAAAGGGATTAGTTTTCCTAATCTGTGAAGAAGTCTTATTCTCCAAGATTCAAGGGTTTCAAGTATAAAAGGATGAAGACTCTACAACCCTAAGTAGACGTCGAGTGAGCATATCTTGGTTATCAATTCGTCGACTTGTTTGGAGAAGAAGACGTTTCTCTTTCTACACCATACTGTTCACGATCTGTTTGACCTGTGTGTCCGTGAACTTGTTAGAGGGTGATTGTGATTCTGTGAGCACTTATCAAACTGCTATCGAGTTTGTCGTTACTGTGCAAAGACATCGTGGCACTTGTAATCTGTTTGGAGATTGCAAGGAAGTCCTTGTCCGTTTGACAAGGCATTGGCGCTCGTGATCCGCGTGGAGGTTGCGAGAAAGTCCTTACCCGTTTGGTAAGGCAACCGGCGCTTGTGATCTGTGAGGAGATTACAAGAAAGTCCTTACCCGTTTGGTGAGGCGGTTGTGTAAGTCCTAGTCCGTTTGATTAGGCAGTTAAGGTAGAACGAAGAGTACACTTAGTGAAATAGGAAGTAGATTATTAATTTGCGAATTGTAATCCGTGTACTTGTCCTATTGTTGCAAGAATAGTGGAATGCCGTTTACCACGTGGGGCGAGGCCCGCGGAGTAGGAGTAATCCGACTACACGTGAACATATCCCTGTGTTATTTACTTTCTGTGCTATCATTTTATTATTCGTGTTAACCTCGTCCTTGTTAGCACAGCTGCAATAATCCGCCAATTAAGTCAGAATACACTTTCAAGAATAAAATAAAATAAAATGGATAAATATTACATGTTATATTTTTAATGTCCATTAATCGTACACCTTGCGTGGTTTTTTCCCATTTGAAAATTGCGAAGAGGTTTGCTGATATTTTGCCATAGAGGGTGAGGTATAAACGTGGGCCTGCTGGTGAGAGGTGACCACCGGTTTTTAATTTTTAATTTTTTTTTTATTTTGAATATCACTTTTTATCAACTTCAAATATATATCATATATATATATCTTATTTTTTTTTCCATTCCTTAGGAGGACATTTTTCTTAATAGCAAGTACTTATATATATTCAACTTTCAAGGAAAAAAATATTTTAACCCAAACAGACAACTGTAAATTTACCCTAATTTGATTCAAAAGCAAAAACTTTACCCTAATTAGAAAGAGGGGAATTTCCCTCTTAGTAAATTAAACCTTATATTTTTGACGATGAGAAAATTTGTAATTTCAATCCAACTTTCAAGGACAAAGCCATTTTAATCCAGGCAGACGAATGTAACTTTATGCAAAAAAATAGAGAAAGTAAATTCCCTCTACAAATAAATCTTTTATTATTGAGTATGTTAAAAGAAAAAAATTGAAATAGAAATTTTTATGGGAATGAATTTTTAAGATGTTGCGAATTTGGATTAGGAATTGGTAAAATGAAAAATTGGACTCTAATAGGGATGTTTGCATGATGTTCATGCCAATACATTTACAATAATTTGTTAGATCGATGTTTGATCAATATCATTAGGAGCATATCGGAGTTGTAGTTTAATTAGCGAGCATCTTCTCATTCATCCATGAAGTGAGTTAGAATGCTTACGGTTAAATAAATTATAATGAAATAAAAAATATATATATCTTTAAGAAAATAATGTCCCAGCTTTATTATTATTTGGATTATGGGCATTTTTCTCTCAGACTTTGCTATGCACTTCCTTACAATCAAAACAGCAATACTTCCATCATCTCTAAAAAAATGAAGAAAGAAGTCTTATTGAGAGAAGCGTGAATTATTATTTTCTAGTGATGTATGAATAAAATGATTTTAATTATTCATATTTATATGCATTTGTTTCGAAAGAGAACGTCAAACGTCAAAATTGACACAACACAACCTTTCATGCAATAACACAACTCTCTTGATTATTTTGGTTCAAAAAATGAACTCCTTTTTTTAACAATTTTATATCACAAAATGCCTCATATTGTCAAAATCTAGGAATGGATATTATTTTGGCAACTATTTAAACGTCAACAACCTAAGACTGGTCTGCATAGTTCACCCACAATGCGTCGTCAGATTATAACGCCTAGATGCTTTATCGTGAAGAAAACTGGGTTTGTGTGTAGTGGTTTGTATTATCCAGTCCTAATGGCACAAATATAAATAAATTGAATTCGGTTTCCTATTTTGAATGAAGCGGGCTTTGGAGGTAGCCAACCCACCTATGAATCGGGTAGTCAATGGACCGGGCTTTCATCAGCCGATTAATCATGACCGGGTGATCAACTTCCGACATTCAGGCATCTTGGTCCCGGGCCTTTTTCATTCAGTGCTAAAGTAAAAATCAGAGGGTGGCAAAAGGATATTTCTTACCTAACAGCAACTAGCAAGAAGTCAAGAAGGGGAAGAAAAAATTAAGAGAAAAAAGAATAATTTGAGAAGTAATTAGGAAATATATCTTATAAACAATAGAACAATTAATTGACTAGTTCCAACTTGCGGATTTTGATTTTGGAATCAAAAATTGATCTTCATGAATTTTTATTGGGGAATTGAAATTCGGGACATATCTATTATTTTTCCTATTTATTTTGAAAGAATTTATCCTAATTAATTATATGTATATTTAAATATATCACATGTTATTATAAATTTAAAAATTATAATTAAATTTTATAATTAATTATATATTTTTGTCCATGTACGGACCTAATATAAAAAATAAATAAGAGAAATTTGAATTAAGGAAAATTAAGTTGATTTAAATCGGAATGTTATAACTCCTTCCAACACTATAACATAAAATATAAAACTCTTCCAACACATGTCATCTACCCTTGAAAATCTCCACACTAATCCTTATATTTCTATATCCCAACATTTCTCTTTTTTATTTTGGGTCTTTATGGGCCTACGAATCCAAGCATTTTTTTCATGCTAGGAGTCTGACCATAAGGAATCAAATGCTGGTATAGCTAAAGATGATCAGGTTAGGTTAGGTTAGGAATTAAATAAATGAAATCTTTGTCTCAAATTTTTTTTCAGAAATTGGAATTGCTCATGTGATACCTAACTTTCCAAACATGCTGGCAGATACAAAGTTAATGGACGGAAGGTTGTTACCAAAAACCACTACTCTCTCTGAAAATAAAACTTAAAAAGGCTATTCAATTTGATTGATTCTCATGTCAAGCATCGTTTTCATTTGTACCAAGAAAAGATGAACATCCCACTTTCGTAGCTGTAAAGAAGAAAAAAGATTATTCATTGAGATCTTGGGAAATGTCCATGAGTTTCCTCTGTCAATGGAAACAATATCCGTACACCCCTTGTGGCCTTGTCCCAACCACGTTCCATGAGCATAGCTGAACAAAAATTCCCAGGTTTGAGAACGTTTAGGGCTATATTGTAGTTTTACGATACATTTGAATAAGTTTGAGATTGTAATCTAATTACTAAACATAAGGAAAGATATATATCGACATATTGATATTGAGGGGGGAATTTTTGTTTTGGAGGAAGAAATGAACTTGTTCATATTGTGTCTTTTGCGTGTGCAAATTTGATATATATATATATATATATATGTGGTGTGTATCAGTACTTTCTTTTCCATAACAAAATAAAGATTATCGTATTGACGTGGTTCAATAGTTTAGTGGAAAGGTCTTTTGATTGCATTTCAAGGTAGCAGAAATGATCCCAACAAAGAAAGAAAGCGAAACAAGACGAGTTGAGCAAAACAACTTCTCGAGCAGAAATTTTCACCGACTTTGGAGCTGAATTTCGGGGGATTGGCTCAATTAAAAAAATATCAAATATA
>JANIEQ010000965.1:0-24433 GCA_024708375.1 Oxalis stricta | reverse complement strand
AGATACCGGAAGCTGTGTCGAACGGTTTTCCGACTTTTCGGATTCCTCAGTTTGGTTTTCTTGAAGATCATTTGTCTTGGGCTTCGTCGATCGATGGAAGCTATAGTGTAGAAATCTGGATTTCGATGGCTTAATGAAAAAGAGAGCAATGTTCCAGATAATAATTGGAACTGGTTGTGGAGATTGCCATGTCCCGAAAAAATTAAATGTCTTGGTTGGCTAATCTCTTATGATCGTTTGTACTGCAACTCTCTTTGGCAACATCGTGGTATGAACATAGACCCTTCATGTCATCGCTGTCAACAGGAGGAAGAAAACACTATACATCCTATTACGTGATTGTCCTAAGTCGCGTGAAATGTGGATTTGAGTTTTTAGAGGCAATCTTCCTGTTAATTTTTTACAGGATGATGTTGCTATCTGGTTTAAAACATGGAGCTTAAATTCCTCTATAGACGGAAGTGGAAATCAGATAAATATAATTTTTCCGGCAGCTATTTGAACGATCTGGATCGTTCGAAATAAAGAGGTTCTAGGAGGAGAGTTCCTTACTGCATTTGCTCAAGATCGTCTATATCAGGAAATTCTTAATGACTGTTTAAATTTTTTTCTCATTCAAATCGAATTATTACTCGGTCATCCTCGTTTTATTTGTTGGCAGGCTCCTTCTGATAATTCTATTTGTCTAAATGTTGATGGGAGTTCATTGGGAAACCCCGGACCTGCTGGCTTTGGAGGAGTTTTTCGCTCTAGTTCAGGGAATGGGCTTTATGGATTTTCTGGCTATGCTGGCATACACACTAATATGATGTCTGAACTTTTAGCCATATTTAATGGTTTAAAGCTGGCTTGGGAGCTTCAATATCACAATCTCACTGTTTACTCAGATTCCAAGGATGCTCTTCATGTTATACAACTGCAAAACTGGCAGCGCCACTCCTATGCAACAATCATATGTGATATTCGAAGTCTTCTAAGTCGTGAATGGGAGGTCACTCTTAAACACACTCTTCGAGAGGAAAATCAACTTGCTGATCTAATGGCGAGGAAAGAAAGCTCACGAAGGTCAAACAGGACATCCTGAGAATCTCCTCCAACTGATCAATTCTAGCTGACATGGCTGGCATTTGTTTTGAAAGGGTCTAATCGTCCCTGTTTTCTTTTCTTTTCTTTTTTATTTCTTTTTTTTAACGATTCTGTTGCATAAAAAAAAAAAAAAAAAAAAAAAAACTAGAGCACGTACGTGCTCTTAGTCGGTTTAAACGTTAAGAAGCAGGCCCAGGATCAGGCCCATTACAAGTAATCCTAATCCAAGTCGGAATTGGCAATCAATTAAGTACATAAATTAAAATTCTATAAATTAATAATATGCGGATCGAGAGAAATTTATTTATTTATCAATAAATTAATAATTTAAAGAATTTTTAATCGATTCAACGTAATTTGTATTTTCGTATAAACTAAGTAATTATATTGTACATACAAAATAAAAGGCAAATTAGTTTATGCCTCTTAAAATTACGTCATGCGGAATTTTGGGACTCAATATTGTACTCGTGTTCTTATTTGGTGGCAATAACTCCAAATAGACTTAAACTTTAAAAGAAAATGTAACAACTATTGAATCATATTTCAATAGAGTGTAATATTTTTTTCGTTTCAGAATTATTAATTTATTATTAATTTATGATTTTTTTGGGACCAAAAAATTATAAAGAAATTTCCCGAAAAATTATTATCTTATTATTTTATCGAATTTTTCAATTTTTTACATTGGCATCCAAATTAAAACCGACAAATTTATTATTTTAAAGCAATTTATTAATTTACCAATATTAATTTAAATAGTTTTTACTTATAAAAATAATAATAGGGCATGCATCGATTTTTCTGTGTTGTGTTATTTTTTTTATTTTTATTTTTTGTTTATTGCAGTGTTTTGGAATCGCTGTTTTCGAGAGAGCTGTTGGTAAATATGCCGGGGACTCGGGGTCAAGGGACCAGAGGCTTTTGTGTGACGTGAAGTACAAGTAATCACGACAAAATTATAAATTAAGCCCGTCGAACAATAAAGTAAAGACCTTGCCATTATTCTAAAATAGAACACTGAGTATAGTAGTTTATGTTCGGATAAGCTCCCGAAACATACTAGTTCGGATAACAAACTACGTACAAGGTTTCAAACATAACAATTGATTAATTCCATTGCGAGTGAGCTCTGCAAAGTAAAGAAATAAAACCAGATCTGTTCAAAAATCCACGAGAGCGGATTGGTGTAGGCCAGATTGGAGCAATAGCTGGGAAGAGTAAGATGCCATTTTCAAACTTGGATTGCCTAAGCCCGTGAGCTCCCTAACATTGGCAGTGATAGCTTCTTGAAGCCTGGTAGGATTGATCAGCCGCAATTGAAAATATCCCGATCATTATGTCCTAATTCATTCTTCTTCTTGTTATACGAAATATAAGATAGAGTCGCATGCATGCGAATCCTACAAGAATCGTATTCATGGATCATGGAGTAATACCATAATTCTGATTAGGATTTGGATTTGGGGGAAGGAGAGCATATTCCTTAGCAGTGGGTAATGGGTTGCATATGTCATGTCTAATTCTTTCTCCCTGATCCAAGCCGGCAAAGTAACAAGTCATTGCACGATCCTATTACACGAACATGCGATTGTTTTCTGTACCATGTGATATAAAGCGATTCTTGTTTTTTTCATTGGTCTGAAAGGAATAGAAAAAGAGTATTTGTGAAATTAAAAATGTATGCTATATAGCCTGCATCAGCAGAATCAGCTCTAAATAGATTTATTTTCTTTAACTAGGCTTATAGCATTATGAATATTGTAATATTCTATTCTATAGCTCTATGTAACGTGGCTATAAACAAACCAATTTTGGGACCAATTTTGGGACCAATATATCAGTTTCCTTCGTAATAAAGATTTGCCATTAATTAGTAATTAGGTGTGCTATTGAGTTTTGCTAGTGGGGCTTGAAAAAGGACTGTGTAATTTGGATATGTGATTCCAAATTGTATCAAAAATCTTTTCCATAGTTTATCGTCTTCATTGCTTGCAAGTGTGAGATTTTTCATTTTAACCTCTTCCTACTTTTATATATATATATATGGATCCACAATTTTATTTAAGTTCATTCTAAAATAACGATGAAAAATAACGAAAAAAGGTGTTTGTGGACAATATCGTTAATTTAGTTTCGTTGTTTAAGCCACTCCCTCGCTTTACGTTTTATCATGTATTAGAGTATTATGTATTAGAATATTGTCCGGACGTTTTTTTGGATTCCATTAAATAATTATCATTTTATAATAAATTTATTTAATTATGAATTCAACTTAAATAATGAGTTGAATTATTTCAATTGACCTCATTTATAATATACCAGCATCATGATATTTAAAAGTGAATGAATGGTGGAAGATAGAAAATTAGTGATAAAATTATAAGATTTTGAAGATTGCACACAAAATTGATACAATAAAAATGAACAAGTTCTTGTATAATGATAACTGAGAAGAAGTGAAAGGAATGAAGCAATCAAATTCATATTTAATAATATAAAAAAATTAAAATGAATTTAAAATTAACTAAAATTTTAGAAAAAGTTTATACACAAAATATACAAACACTTATTTTATAGGAGCCGATCAAGATATACAAACACTTTAAAATCAGTAACAATATAACTAAAACTTTAGGAAAAAATGTTATAAAAAAACATACAAACATATCTTAAAAAAAACCGATCGAGATACAAACACTTTAAATTTAATAAAGATAAAATGATAAGAAAATTTTACTGTTCTAAATCTGTTATCATGATTTTCTTCAATTTCTTTCCACTACGCATCATGATATAACATGTGAAACAACATAAAGATTTACAGTCTCAGAAGCAAGCAAAGGAATTGGGTTTTTTGTTTGCACAGAAGTACCTGTTTGATGCAATGGAACGGAAATTCGAAGAGAAAATAAATGTGAATTGGAATTTGGAATGAATAATGATTTTAACAACATAAAAAAGTTAATACTTTACATTGAAATTTTTTTTATTAGACGGAGGGAGTATATATTAAAAAAGAAAAAAGAAAAAAAAAAAAAAAAACACAAAAGCAAAGGGATGCACCGTTTGAAACAAAAAACAAAACGACATTTTAATAAAAAATGAAACGGATTGTATTAATTAAAAAATTTGAAAATCTCTGATTGAATAATAATTCTAAATTAGTGGGTGGCTGAGGATGCTCCAATTTTTGAAAACTGTTTTATAGATGTTTTACTGATGATATATCTAAACAACATCGCTCGGCGCAAACATCCTTGAATCGTTAATTTTATTTTTCGATATCAATTAAAATTTAAAACGCGTATTGACTAATTAAGTGAAGGAAAAAAGTAATTTTAGCCTAAACGTACAGATTAATCACGTGTTTCATACAATCAAATCAATCTTCTAGTAACTTCCAGATATTTTATATTTTTGTGTGATGTATGTATATTGTCCACTCATTCAATTGGACGGTTAAGCTTAATTTGAGTGGTCCTCGATCCTATTTTCAGTATCAGTTTGTTAATTTGCTAGTTTGGCAAAAACTACCAAACATTTTTCTCAATGTCCACGTGTACCTCCTGTTTACCGACAAATCACTCCCAATATTTTCTCTTTTGGTCCTCAAAAGTATCTCTCATATCCTATATAAACCCTTGTCTATATTTTGTCTTGCACCATAATTAAGCTTCCCCCAACAAAAATCTCTATTACTTCCCACATAAGCCATTCACATCTCTTTCTCAGCTTAATTAGAAGCCAAGGAAGAGAAAGAGAGACTTGGTTTCTTGGGAATAATCAATTCTTCAGCCCCGAAATCATCCTTTTCGATATCGATATTCGTAAATCTATTTGTTGTTTATTCGATCATCGTCGGAAAATGTTGAGGAACGTGGCGAAGGAGGCGAAACAGATTAAGCCATGGATTGAAGTTGCACCTGCATTACTCGAAATTCCATGGAAGCCATCCAATGTTCCAAAGTTGGAGACCATTAGAGAAGAAAGAGCCGAAGAATCCGAGGACGAACGTGATGATGACTAGTTTTTGGGCTTTGATTAGGGCATTCTTAGTGGGTCGGGCCCTATAATTGCGTCCTTTTTTTTCCAGCTTTAGAACAAAGAGACGTGCAAGGGGAAACGAAAATGAGAATTTTAAAAAACAAAAAGTAGATCGATGTTGCTCAAGTTTGTTTTAGCAACGTGATTTTTTTCGATTGCATATTGTATATATTCATTGTAAATAATATTCCCACCGTATATTGTGTTTGATGTTTGTTTAATGTCCTTTTGCTTATTTCTAATAAAAAAATCAATTTCCGCTCACAATTTCAAATCAAATTTCGAGCCAAAATCAAGTGTCCGAAGACAAGTTATAGGAAAAAAATTTATAGCATTGGCAATGTCTAAACTAGCTGAATAGGTTGTACTTTGTTCATGACGAAGGGAATTTGGAGAACACTTGGACGACGTCTCTCATATGTATATTCTTTCGAGTACAAATACAATGGCTCTATGTCATGTGACTTGTAATATAGCGTAAAACATGTTAGTCATATTCAGAAGGTTGCCATAGAAATTTTCATAGGATGGATGCTTGTCATCTACTCTTTTCGGCACAAGTCATTGTTTTTGCACACATGACTATCTCAATGTTGTACAAATCAATGTTGTATTGAATAGTTCTATATTTGATTAAATATAGTATCGGAGATTAACTAATATCAAACCTCGAACTTTTTTTTCCGAAATCACCTACAAGATAGTAACAAGATTGTTTTGAGTCCGACAAAGAAAGTAAGTCGGTTTCGGTTTCTATGGCGTTATTCATTTAATTGTTGGTTATTTTTATAGATTACAATCAAAATTATCTTAAATATTACCTTTATAATCGAAATAGGCGAGGAACTTTCTGAAAATCAACACTTAACCCATGCTTGAACGAGAAGGATTGGAGGAAAAGTGAAGGCTATCTCGCCCTAGTGGTAAATAAAAAGAAAGAGGGAAGAATTTATTTTTTTATATTGAAGGAATTCTATATTTAGTATATTTCTATTCTATTCCTAATGTTACGAACCGATTCTTTTTTTCATGCATGATCTCGAAAGTCATACGACAAAAACTTAATGCATGCTCATCCACTCCTAACCTCAACAACTCATCTAATTACATGTCATGGCAATTTCAATCATGATTTTCAATTTCCCACATCTTCCTACGGACCCAACCTACTATCTCAAGGTTGTATAAATTGAGTAGTTCTATATTTGATTGAAAAAAATAGTATCGAGTTTAAGTAATATATCAAACCTCGAACTTTTTTTTCCATGCATGATCTTGAAAGTCATACGACAAAAATCTAATGCATGCTCATCCACTCCCAACCTCATCAACTCATCTAATTAAATGTCATAGCAATTTCAATCATGGTTGTCGATTTCCCATATCAAACCTCGAACTTAGTGTCGTAGCTCGGGAATTGTCTGTGTTTAATGCTTTGTTATTTTTCTCGTGAGATAGATGTAAACAATGTCGCTGCCATTTTCTATTCCGCCTACCGGCCCAAACCCCATCCCCTTTGACTTGGTCCACTTGCTTACGTTATCTTGGTCCACTTGCTTACATTATCGATGTTCGATGTTGGCTACGAAGTTCTACAAGTTAATGATGAGCCAACAAGCCGCAAAAATCTTTAATGTCGTCTTTCTATTAGTGGTAGCATTTCGATATCATTCCTTTTTGTTGAATTCCCCCTATCCCCACCTACCGAAATCCTTTCATATTAAGTCGGTAGAATTCGTACTTCCAGCGGGACATGCTATCTACCTAGCCATAATTTTCCCTCTCTCCTTTATGATGGTCTATATTGTCGTGGAGGCCGAGCATTCGACTTTTCGCCTAAGCTAGAATTAACATCCAATATTTTCTTCAACTATTGTTTGTGGTGTGGGTATTTCTCTCCATTTATTTCTCCATCCTAGCGATTTTGCACCAGCTGCCATCTATATCAGTAGACATATTAGACTTGATGGCAACACTGCCTTGGTGGCTCGTATTCTTTCCATTGTCCATACCTAGGTATTGACTGCATTTTTTTAAGGTGAGATCGAGTCCGGTGTCATGTCATTATCACGGAGCATGGCGTAATTGAGGTTGTCGGATATGGAGTTGGACCAGTTAGTCGCATATGCCGTCATCTCGTATATGTTTTATTTCGTCACCGTAAGCGCTATATTTTCCACTCCTCGGCCATCTCGGACGATGTACATCGCGACTATCCCGTGTCTTTTCCAGTGTGCATTGCCTTCTATTTTCGGCCTTTGGATGACATCACGCTCTATCTCCGTAGAGGCAGAGCCACTGCTGTGTTGATTTGCTACATAGTCTTCTTGTACTCCCTGCTACCATGAGAGCAGTAGCCGCCGACTGGTCGAGACCTCGCCTAGTAGCTGTTCCTGAGAGTTAATCAAAGTCTTGACTTTTTGATAATACATTGAAGCTATATTTTCTGTTTTCGATAATACTTTGAACGAAGTCTTGAATTTTGAATCAATCTCAAATTGCTTGTATTTTATTTTTTGAATTTTGATATTGGTTGCTGAATCTTCATTGGTTACTGCTGTTTTCTCTGTTTCTTAAGAAGGCTCGATCTAAGTGATTTTGATTCTGCTGGTTTGGTCCCATTTTAGTTTTCCAATCCTTTGAAGACTACTAATGATTCAACTAGGAAAAGGTTCCAGACATTGTCCTCTTCAGTTCCATTGCTCGCATAGGAACTGTTCCAGAGAGTTAATCAAAGCCTTGTATTAGTTTAGCTTAATTTTTTGCGTCATTGCTTTCTTGAGATGGTACCATTTTTCTTCAGCTGTAACTAAAGACTTTTTATTATAAAAAAAAATGTAAAAAAAGAACCATATTTATATATGCTTATTTTCATTATACACACCTAATTAACACCAAAAAAAAAAAAAAAATCTGTTTCAAATTTAGGCAGCTAAACTCACTGCATTGCTAGCTGCTTCTCAGATAAAAATAAAACAAACTCATTGACAGATCATAGAGAAATTGAAGAAACCTACAGTGTTTTAACATTTGAAGTGTGAACTGTGTGATGCAAATTTGTGTACTTAATTTTCTACAAGCTATTGTACACAATGGCAATGGTTTCCTAACAATATTGTAACTAGACTGACTCCACTTGCAATTGATATCCATCTGCTAGGTAGTGGATGGCCATAATTATACAAAACTCCCAGCCGAGTATAAGAATTGTTAGTGGCTTGACTTCTAAGCATTCCCATTATCAGACCTGCTACATGCTTGATTCGGCATTACTGAGTTTCCAAAATCTCCATCCAAGGTGATCAGTTGCTGAACTTCTTGTGGAGACAATATCTCGATGTAGCGAACCTGTTCGCGGACTCCCTGAATTTAATATATGATGCTTTCAGAAGACATATGTCCAACATTTAACGCCTGCTCATTCACTCCCAACCTCATCACCTCATCCAATAACATGTTATGGTGGTTTCACTTCTATAGCTTTTTTAATTTGTTGGATGATGTTTGATAGAAGTTCCGTGAGAAATTATTTTTATTCCTATGAATTATGATCACACGTTATGTAAATAAAACTTTCAAAAAAAAATAAATAAATAAATTATTGCATTGACATATAATATTGCTGACCGTGGAGTCGTGAAGAATTATAGATCATGGCAATGGCATAACAAGTTTTAGAAGGAATTGAACTAAGTTTTATGGATTTGGGATTAAGTTTGTTTGGGCTCCCATTTGAAATAATCACATTTTATGTGGTTAGCTAGGTTTAATTATTTATGTTAGTTTGGATTAGAGCTTTTGTGCAAATGGTATAAAAGTGGCAATCAATTATTGGATTCATAGTAATCAAATTAACTGTATATCATTATCAATTACTATTGTTTAAAATAATGTTTAGAATGTGTATGGACAACTAAAAAGGCCTGTTGATAATAATAAAGGGTTGAAGTGGGACCTTTCATTGCATAATCATACTATGCTTAAATTATTTTAACATGTGGTCATACAAAGCTTGGTCGGTTCCTCTTTGATTATTCTGAATTTTATTAATCAAAATGGTTTTGTCACAAAACAAAATTTAGCGTTCTTTAAATTTATGGCGGTGCATAAGAGTTAAAGACTTACGTACTGAATGTCTAATACGAGTTTTAAATTATGCCAAATTATAATATATAGATAAAATAGCATTTAATTTTAATAATATGAATGAAAATTTGCAAGTGAACATATCATTAAAAAAAACTTACGTACATATCATTTGGTGATGAATATTGAGCTTTATACAGATTGTTGTTTGGCTGCCAAGATAAAATAGAAGATTGCAACCGTATAATATCCATCTGGATTTCAAATCATATATACAATTAATTAACTAATTATAATTAGTTAATCAATGATAAGCCTCCAGAGTATATATATATATATATATATGTATTTGGCGACTATAAATATATATTATATACATTACGAATTGAAATTAGAAGTAGGTTACATATGGTACAGATAGATAAGTTTGATCCTGGCTGGCATAACATATGCTATCATCGACCTACGAAGTGATGCCAATTTATATTTTAATGTCGACTTTAATTTGTTATTGTGGAATCATCTGCATGTATTAATTTCCTTTTTATTTTCTTCTGGGTTGTGGATAATATAAAATATTGTTACAATCAGGGTGCTCAAGTTATTGATTAACTGTTTATTTTTAATTCACATAGCCAGATAATATATTCATTTGATTCTCAAAGGATAGTGATTTTGGCACAATTGTATAAAAGTGTATTATATTTTCCCTTTTTCTTTTAGAATTATACTTCAATATTGGTACATTTTATCTCATCTATAGTAAAAATCTTTCTATTAGAAAGTAAAATATTGTATATCTAATAATTCTGTTACTTACTCTCTCTCTCAATTTTTTTCCCAAAGAAAAAGAGAACATATATCTATATAGATTGTTTGTGTGAACAAAAATAGAAAATAAAAGTTTTATATTTTATTTTATTATTTAGCTGTCCAAACGAACTTTGATCAAAATAACTCTTGGCTTAAAAGAAAATATCGTCTCATCAATCTTGATACATGAGTCATTCATCCCTAAGAAAGCATTCTATATGTATTACGCATTCTTTTGATTTCTACAAATGACCGATGCACTAAACACATTTTGTTTCATCCAAACCTAATTAATTTATGCTCAAGTTAATTCCTAGTAAGTATTCCAACACGAAAAAGACAAATAAATAAAAAAACATGAAAATAAATTAAAAGGAAAATGACAAAAATGAAAAGCTAAAAAAAGAGGAGAGCCAAGTTGTACTTTAGTAAAAAAAGGGGTAGGGACGAAGGCAATCGAATTGAAGAGTGTATCATATTCATATATGTATATTGGGGGGCGGCTTCAAAAATTAACTTAAATCTAAACTTAATCAGCTAACAAGGAATTTCCATATATTTAATTATTTTCTATTAATTAATCATTCACCTAATGCTACAAACAATAGTCTCCATCTCACTCCCCATATAAACCCATCTCTCTTCACCAACATTCATCAAATATTCACAATTTCAAAAACCCTTGAGTGCTTTTTTCTGTAATTAATTAAAGAAAATGACGAAGGATGTTGAAGTGGCGGAGCAAGGCGGAGATTTCCCGGCGAGGGACTACACGGAGCCACCACCAACTCCATTGATAGACATGGAGGAGTTGACAAAGTGGTCACTTTATAGGGCTTGTATAGCGGAGTTTGTTGCCACTCTTCTCTTCCTATACGTCACCGTTTTGACAGTCATCGGTTACAAGAGTACCGTTGATCCTGACAAGCTCGAGGTCGATGCGTGCGGCGGTGTCGGAATCCTTGAATTGCTTGGGCATTTGCGGCATGATCTTTGTCCTTGTTTATTGCACCGCCGGTATCTCTGGTGAGTTTTATTTTATATAAATATTTTCACAAGTTTTTTTAGAATTAATGCCTGTTGGGACGCATGAGGATTACTCTCAATCCAAAATTGTTGAATAAAAAAATATTTTAGCAAATAATGTACATCTTGAATTAAATATATTTCTATGTTACTACTTACTAATACTACACAATACTTATTATCCTTATAGTAATATTAACATGACTCCAATTAATAACACTATTATATAGAATTGTTTATGGCTTATCTCAAAAATATAAAATTTGTTAGTATATTAATTATTAATTTATGTATTTATGGGCAGGAGGACACATAAACCCAGCAGTGACATTAGGACTATTCTTGGCTAGGAAGGTATCTCTAATAAGGGCAGTTTTGTACATGGTGGCTCAATGTTTGGGTGCAATTTGCGGTTGCGGTCTCGTCAAGGCCTTCCAGAAGAGTTACTACACCCGATATGGCGGCGGAGCCAACGAGCTCGCACGACGGCTACAACAAGGGTACCGGTTTGGGTGCTGAGATTATCGGCACTTTCGTCCTTGTTTACACCGTCTTTTCTGCCACTGACCCCAAGAGAAGTGCTAGGGACTCTCACGTCCCCGTAAGTATCAATCTCCTTCAATAGTCCCTAGTACTCCTTTATTATAGTTCCATTAGTCCCTATTTATTTTTGAAAAAGTTACATAATGATCCTTGTTTGCTAATTCACTCATTTTTGGACATTTGAATTAAAAATAGGTATTGGCACCACTCCCAATTGGTTTCGCTGTTTTCATGGTTCACTTGGCGACTATTCCGATCACCGGAACTGGTATTAACCCAGCTAGAAGTTTTGGAGCTGCCGTCATCTACAACAAAGACAAGGCCTGGGATGACCAAGTATGTACATCTATACAAAATAAATATGTATCTTCTGATTTGCTAATTATTATTATTCTGTTTTTTTATTACTAATGAACATTAATTAATGAATTAATTTTCAGTGGATCTTTTGGGTTGGACCATTTATTGGAGCTGCAATTGCTGCTTTCTACCACCAATACATCCTGAGAGCTGCTGCCCTCAAGGCTCTTGGATCCTTCAGGAGCAATGCTTAATTAATTAATTGGAATTAGTTTATTCTTCTTTGGATCAAATTAAGAAGAATAACACTTATCAGAAGAAGTGTGTGTTGCGGTTTATTTGAAATTGTAGATAACAAAAAAAGAAAAAAAAAATCATGATCGTGTCCAAGGGTGTTTGTGTTTTCGATTTCCTTAATTATGTAATTTTCTCTATGTGAAGTATCCATATTATTATTAATAAATCGCCTTCTTATTATTTAGCAAATTCTAGTTAATCAAATTGCACATACCACTAAACGCACATATATACACATTTATCACTCTATTACATCGTGAGTGTACTTTATGTAGTGCTTATCATTAAATATAAATTAATGTAAACCATATAGTGAACTACCTACTAATCATGGGTTGGAGGGAATAATTAAGAGAGATTAATTATATCAATGAGTTGGCATTGGTGGTTAGGTTATTATAAAGATGTGGCTTCAGGTTTTTAATACACTTTTATGATAGCCGTTAATTAGTAGTATTAGTTTAAACAGAAAACGAGAGGGACCATAAAAAAATAGAAAAGAAAAACGAAAGGGAAATTTATTACTATCATATTTTTAAGTCAATAGTGCATAAGAATCCGTTGTTTTATTGACAGGTGAATGCTTAACCTTATTTTTAAAAGTAAGTAGTTTATGATTAACACAGATAATTAATATTATCTTCTCCTCATTCATGGTTATCATGTTCGTTTTTTTATAGACTAGAGTGGGTGAGCGTTAAATATAAGTAATAATAAAGCCGTTTTATGGCTCATATTTTTTGATTAATATAGGGAGGGAAGATTAGCATTGGACTTTTTATATGTATATCAAAATGATGATACTATTTGAAATATAATAGGTCTCTTTTTTTTAATGTGTCTTGTACTCAAAATTTATTCTTCAATCGATCTCAACTTAAAACCTCCTAAATGACAAAAAAACCTTAACCATTGAGTCGTGCTACGGTTGGCAATAATACGTCTCTTTAATTAAGATTTCATGGGATAAGATAATTAAAATGATTTCATGGGAAGTAAACAAATACAGTAGTAGTACCAAAAGAGAAAAATCAAGCGCTTTTTTAGGAGGTCGTAGAAGCATTTCAGCCCAAATTATTTGGCCCAAAAATGGCCTAAAATGGAAATAAAGATAATTCAAGGCCCAAATGATTTTATAGTATTCGTTTGTCTCATGAGTGCCAATATTCATTTTTCAACTTTTAATGAAAGTAAGACATGTCTTGTGATCCTGACCGGCCTACTTGCGGTTACACGTTAAACACGAACCTCATTAACTCGAGCAAGTGCAAGACTCTTGTGTTCATCGGCTCGAAAAGAGACAACAAAATGAATGATGAAAGCAAGACAAGCATGAACACTGTATCAAAACTTAATTACTTTAAATTAATATTCGATAAATTAATAAATTTTCTAAAATAATAAATTTGATATCCGGTTCCGATTTGATCCAATGTAAAAATTGAAAAACTCGATAAAATAATAAGATAATAATTTTTCGAGAGATCCCTTTATAATTTTTGGTCCCAAAAAAATCATAAATTAATAATTCATAGAAACTGAAAAAATATATTACATTCTATTGAAATATGATCCAATAGTTGTCTGTTTTCCTTTAAAGTTCAAGTCTATTTGGAGCTCATCTCTAACTTTTCTTATTGCATCCAATAGTCTGACTTAATTTTATACAGTAAATGATATGAATTACGTTGAATCGAGTTAAAAACTCTTTAAATTAATAATTATTAATTTATCGATAAATTAATAACTTTCTAAATTAATAAAGTTTTTCCGATCCTGACATTATTAATTTATAGAATTTTAACCGTATAAGTTGGAAATTCCATATATGTATTCCGTACATTCAAAAATGTTCATCCATTTTGCTTTTTTTTTTTCAATCAAAAATCAATGTATATGGATATGATCCATATCTATAAACATTATTTTTTAAATAAATAAAATAAAAAAACAAAACGAACAAATATTTTGGGATGGGGAGTAACATTTTTTCGTTCTTTTTTTAAGTACATCCTTTATAAATAAGAAAAGTTGAACGACCAAAATAAAGTAAATGCGGTAGGAAACAGAGAAATTAAGTATTGATTTAAGCTATAGCATGCTTACTCCTACGCAATTTCAATGTTGAAGACATGAGGTGTCACAGACCCACAAATTTATAATTACACTCATTAATATACTCCACATAGTATATTATAGACTTTGCTGATACTCCAAGTGTTAAGCTTTTTCTCTTCTTATTAGCTTAATAAATCACACACGCTTGTATGTTTATGATTCGTCTACCTATTTTCCTAACTCATTTAAGCTGCAATAAAGATAGTTGAAATGATTTTCTAGTGATTAATATTTTGAGACAATTTTTTTTTTTTTTTTAAAAACTAATTGTATGTTTTTACTTTTGTCATGTGAGTCCATGATGATTGATGAGTAAATACAATAGATCATGTCAAGCCCCACAACATACATGTTCATATTATGAAGCCATAGCATGGTCTCGAAAGCTACTTCTAAAGAAGCTAACAAATAATGTCTCTGCAAGTCAATATACACATAACCAAATCATACTATATGCTACCAATTTAAGAGGAAACGAATATTAATATAAAAAAATAACTTAGAAGGAGAGAATTGAAGATTAAAAGACATGTATTATGTGGCTATAAATACCAAGAGAATACATATAAATATACCTAGTATTTGTTATCTCTATTTAAGGATATGGCCTAGCATTAATTTCACTATCATCATTTTGTTATCCCCCTTTTCAAATCTAAAATTTCACTCCAAGCAACCACCACTTACCTATGAATCTATATATATAGGTAACTCTGAAGTACTTAAAATTTACACTCAAACAAGCAAACATACACTCTTAGCTTTTCAAAACTAAAACAAAATATAGTTCCCATGGCTTCTTACTTACTCTTCTTCTTTAGCACTCTAACAATTCTCTGCATCACCACCACAGCACAAGAGAGAGCCCCTCACGGGCTAGTTTACGAGAACCCCGTGGCATTTCCACCTTCCGCATTCGATTTTTTCCATCCAAAAGCAACACAACAACCGGATACCAAGAAAATTACCTCTTGCAGCGGCCAAACGAGTTGTTCGCCTTTGCCTGTAGCAGCTGAAGTCCAAGCTACTCAACAGCAAGAAAGTAGAGAATCGGAGAAAGGTAAAACTGGGATAGGAGCTGGAGGTATAGCAGGGATAGTGTTTGGATTCGCATTAGTTACACTTGTAGCTATGGGCATTCATTTTGTTGTGACCAGCCAAAAAAAGAAGGCTATTATTCAAGACACTTTTGTCCAACCCGAAGTTTAAGTTTTATACTAGTCTTTAACGGAGTTCCTCTAGTTTTGTTGCCTATTTGTTAGTCTACCTTAGTTTCTTATTGTCCAATCCATGAACGGATTTCAAAACAAATGTTGAATGAACAGTTAGCAATGACTTTAAACAGAAGGCCTCACTGATTCCAGGAAAATGCAGAAGATTACATTCATGGGAAAATAGACATAGTTGCATTTGAAGATGACATTGTATTAAATTTAAACATCATTACCACATTTTTACCATCCACGAGAACTAAAGACTGTGATCATAGGTCCAAATATCTTGTTGTTCCATGGAACTGTAAACTCTGACCCAGATTTCTTTCCAAAAATGTCTGCTTGTACCTGTAAAATACTTCAAACAATCAAATTCACGTTTTGTAGACCTGATGAAGCATTCCAATCCTAGGAATAAAAGAAAGCACAGGACAACGACGCTAATAATTGCTATGCACTCTAAAATTAATTACTTTGAAGTGCAAAGACACAGTTATATACAACGATTTGAAAGAGAATTTGAATAATAAAAGCTGGAATCAATCAATGAATAATGAAAATTACACAGCAGGAAATTGGTTATTCATGCCGACAAACAACCACCAAATTAGCTAAATTTCGTCATATTTCCAGCAACAAACCAAGATATGATATAGTGCAATTCCATTAATGTACTTAGCCAAACCATTAGAATCATCAGCCATGAAATGTCTGGAGAAGTATACGTGAGGTTGGCTGGCTATTCCGGACTGAGAATGGTATATAAATCCGTCTGTGATGCTCCAATATGATCGACGAATCCAGTCAATTTGGCCCTAATGTGGCGCCAAGAACACGCTCCTGAAATTTTTATTGGAAGAACTAAATCCGAAATTTATGCTAAAACGAAAAATCACCTGAGTGGTAGTATACTGTCTGTCTGCTATTGTATCATCCCTTCCGTTCACAGTTGGAATTTTTGAGACGACGAGCCAGCAGTAGGCTTTTATGGGCTGTTCCTAAATTGGGCCTATCAATAATATTAAGCCACCAAAATGGGCCCATTGGACTCAAGCTTATTCAATATTTTATGTTTGTTTCCCTTCAAATGTAAATTCTGCTTCTGCATTATGTCTATATGCTAAAGCTAAAGATCATATTTTATACATCTAAAAATAAAATCTATTATTATGCTCATCCGAGAAAGGGGATAATAATATTTTTACAATTCGAACGGTGAAAAAATTAATAAAATGTTATCTAGCGTTCTTTTTAACATTTTTTTATCCGTAAGTTAGATTCGTTAACAAAATCATATTTTTCGTTAAATTTTGTTTAAATTTTGTTTATGTAGCTAACCAATTTCCGTTATTTTTGCACAGATCATCGTCGAACAAGCAACATATCACGTCGTTGACTGCAATAAAAATGACACATCATCATCATCAATCTTTCAAAAAATATTTAGTCCAGTACAACTACCAACGGTGATGCAGCTTCACTTTTGGTGAATCGGTCACGTGAAGTTGGCTGCCACATAGGCAAAATTTGACAAAAAATATGATTTTGTTAGCGAGTCTCAACGGACGGTAAGAAAGTGTTAGCAAAAAAAAGCGCGATGTAGCATTTTATTAATTTTTTCACTATTTAGGTAGCAAAAATATTATTATCTCGAAAAACGACTCAATCATAACTATGATCCAATTGATTATACATTTCCTCTCTCCGAATGGCTCACGATTCATAATAGTCGTGACTCGAAATCGGTTTGAAATTGTTTTTAAAATCCGAAGCACTAATGCTAAACGGTTCGTGTCCGGTTCACTTAAAATTGGCAATTGAAGACCTGAATTACATATATCGGTTCAGGGACCTGAATCGATCAGAATCGACTCGGTCCAGTAATAACTGAGACTAGTAAAGGAAGTTGCAAGAAACGTGTGGAATAACATGTGAAGGAGAAGAATCCTTCCGACATTCCCAGAACGACAAAAAGAGAGAGGCCAATTCATGTGAGTGACTGTTGCTGCTACCCAACTTCTTAATGGGCCCCACCACACCCTCTCTTCTCCTTCCCGCACAACTAAACCTTTTTATTTTATTTTACAGCCCTTTTAGACTGCGACTTCTCATTTGCACACTATCTCTAAACACTCCCATTTGCTTCATTTTCAACACCAAAATTCTAGTGACGTCATCACTATCACACATTCAACCCATATTCCATTAATTGTTAAGTTTGACTCGTGATTGATATTAAATGTCTACCTAGGAATTCTGGTGCCTTTAATATTGTTAAACTTTTTGGATTTAACTGTAAGTGCCATTTTTTAGATGGATGAAGGATTAGTCTCAGATGAGGATATTTGAGATGACCTAAAAAAATCAACAAGATACTAGTATTTGATTAATCATTTGTCGATCTTTAGCAGAACCAACCTGTTAGATGACCATGTATTAAAACTTTCCCAAGTACTACTAGCTTGTTAAATTTTAGCATAAGCTTGTTTGACTGATTGAGTTGTCTCACCTAAATTGTGTGACAATCGAATGATCACTCACTCTGAAAATCTTGTACATTTCATAGTCTACCCCATTACTCGCTCATACTAATTTAGTAGAATGAAAATAAACCTTGAGTTGGAAGGACAAGCAGCATATGGGTCTACCTAGAATGACATTAAATTTTATATACATAGTATTCACTTCCAAGTATACGAAATAAATTGACGGTTTTTATATTTTTTTATCTTTAAATAGTTAATATTTTGAGAATATCAGTATGCATTTTTTTTATATTTTTAGTCTATTCAATTAACTCTACATCACATGTAATTAATGATTTAATTAGAGAAAGAAAATATTAAAATTATAAAATAAAAGATAATTTTAATAAAATTAATGACATCAAATATTCAAATACAATAGTAATATTTATAATAATAATAATAATAATAATAAATTTATAAATAAAATTTAACCTAAAAAAGTAATTTATAAATAAAATTTGTCTTTGGCTGTTTCATGCAAAGACTCTCTCTCTCTCTTTCTTAAAATTGTAAAAAACAAATAACCTCTGTCCTAGCCCAGACTAGAGCCTGCAGCTGAAAAGTTGTTTTCTTCTGTACTGGAAGATTCTCTTCAACATTGCATTTACAGGGACATGGTCACTACCTTTCTATTCACAGAGTAAATGGTCACTTTTTCCTTGTAAGTTGTAACAGTTTTGAAAGAACATGTTAAATTGTACTAATAACTCGTCAAAGTTTTTTTTTTTTTTAATTATTAATGCTGATAAGAGTATTTCTGAATTTGAAAAGCAGTTCTTAAGATAGTACCTACTTTTTTTATTATTATTTTGAGATTCCTCGTGAGAATCTTTTGGATTTGTATTTTGTGATTTAGTTATCTGACAAATTTCACTTTGTGAAACAAAAACCAGAGATGTTTCAAAAAGGTACACCTTTTTAGTGTTACTCTACATTTCTTCTGCAACTGTATTTTTCCCTTGGTAGGCTTAGCTGGAATTTCTTCTAGACAAGAAGATAGAATAGTAGCCATTACTCAAATCTTTTTTCTCCTGGGTGATTCATTTCATGGTGTCGGTGAGTTTCCATTTTTCACTCATATCCACCCTTTAAATCTCATCATCAATTTATTCTTATTAATTCTGTATCATGTTAAATATATAGCTCCCCTTTGCTCTTGTTAAAAATCCTTTTTATACTGTCCAGATGACCGTTAAACTGCTAGAAGTAGATTGGCTATGGAGGTTTCGATGGAGTGATTCTCGTTGAGGATGCGTTTGTTCTGGTGGCAACAGCTGCTCCTCCTACTTATATTGTTTCAATTCCTAGAATCCAGCAGCACAAACAATATATTTTACGGTAAATTCACCAGGTTTTTCCTAGTCTAATGTATTTATTTCTCGGTACTAAAATACTATGCATTTTTGAGAATACTTGAAAGCATATATTGAATGATACAGTAGTTTGGAAGTGTTTGGTTAATGGCCATAGCATATTAGTTCAACATCTGACTCTAAGCTTTCAAATGACATGTCTTCCGAGTTATAAGCTAGATTTAGATAATCCCACCTGTGGTCTTGTTTAAATGTTTCCCAGTTGTAGCCTTGGTAAGAACATCCCCAGTGTTCCGAGTTGTAAGCTTGTTTAGATAATCCCGACTTGTAGTCTTGTTTAAGTTTCCGAGTTCTAGGCGTTAAGAACTTCCCAAATGTTCCGAGTTGTAAGGTTGTTTAAATAATCCCGGCTTGTAGTGTTGTTTGAATTTTTCTGAGTTGTAGTTTTGCTAAAATTGTTCCGAGTTATAAGATTGTTTAGGTCATCTCGACCTGTAGTTTTGTTTCAATATTTCCAAGTTGTAGCGCTTGTTAAGAACTTCCCAAGTGTTCCGAGTTCTAAGCTTGTGAAGATAATCCCGACTTATAGTCTTGTTTATATGTTTCCTAGTTGTAGACTTGTTGACAATTTGGATTGTAAGCGTTTTAAGATGTCCCCAGAACTTCAGCTTCTATGTAAACAATAAAAGAACATTAGTTACAATCCATCAAGATCACATGCTCAAGTTATGGTTTTTCTAGTAAAACCTAACGGCAGATGAAAGGTAAGACCTGATGTCCACGTTTTTTTTAAAAACGAAAACATGTTATCTACACCATTTTTTTTTTTTTTTTCTTCTTCTTTCTTCCTTCTTCCTTTCTCTTTTTTTTTTGTCTACACCACATGTTTGGTTTTTTACATGCTCTTGGCTCGTTTTAACCATCTTTTCCAATCCTGAGGTCTTTTGTTTTATTGTAATTCCAATACAAATATGGTAACTGTATTTCCGGTTGCCCTGTCAACAGCTCAAGCTCTACCTTTGCACAAATTCACATGCTTAAGACTAAGGACATCTGGGAATCTTATTGGTCTGAATGATCCAGGTATTAACCATTTCTTCATAAGCTAAACAAATATCTAATCTGTTTGATCCTGTGTTTCTTGGTTCAATTTCAAGTTTGAGACTAGGTGCCTTTTAAATTAAGTTATTGAATTTCAATTTATACTTTGGTTCAGATTTCCGTACTTCCCAAAACCAATTGGAAGAAACTTTTAGACAAAGGAGACGAATAGCAGCTTCAGTTGGTGGTGGAGACGAATACACTAATATCCCAACTCTAACACCGGAAGTGTCATCCTCTGATGCAAAGAAACAAAGAAAAAGTATAGTTGGCGCTATTGTTGGCGGTCTTGGTGCACTATTTCTCGTCCTTGTCATTGTGCTCATTGTGTATTTCTGCTTGATGCGTATTAAGAGCCTCATTAGGCGCACATCTGACTCAGCATCCTCAATACCTTCTCCTCCCAAGTAATATATACTTATGACTTTTTGCGAATTCCATATCATGTTTCACCTTTTATTTGTTTATGTAATTTTATTTCCTTCTTGTCAGCTGAACTAGAAAAAGGCAACACTTCTCCATATTTCGGCGGCGGCATCTCCCCATACGAAGCACAAACTCTAAGTCAATTTACAGTGGCAGAGCTGAAGAATGCTACAAGATATTTCAGCCCAGGTAGTATCCTTGGTGAAGGTGTATTTGGATTAGCTTATAAGGGTCTACTCCAAGATGGTTCTATAGTGGCTGTCAAGAGAAGCTTACATAACCCTACTCAGAACTTTTTATCTGAGGTAATCTGAATTTGTATTTGTTATAAGCAATTTCATTTTTGAAGACGTGGATGGTTACTCTTGTCAGTATTAAATTTATAGGTGAAGCACATATCTCGGATCCAGCACAAGCATCTTGTGAAGCTGGTTGGTTTTTGTGAAAATAAACATGAACAAATACTGGTTTTTGATTACATGTCCAATGGAAATGTCGGAACTCATCTCTATGGTTGGTACTCCCCTGTCTATGTCTCTCCCTAGGTGCTGTATATTATCCTAAAACACGATTATTTTCTTCAGTTTAGTGCCTTTACTTATGTGTATATTTATATAGATGAGGAGGGCTTACCTATTGGAAAGCTGAATATGAGACAAAGATTGTCAATTGCTTGTGGTGCAGCCAGAGGTACTTCCTCCTCCTTTTTGTGGTCATGTTTCCAGTTTTTCAAAAGTCGCAGACTAATTTTTCATTTATCAGGCGTTGAACATCTTCACAGTTTGGTTCCTCCTTTTGTACACATGCACTTCCGATCTAGCAATGTTCTTCTGGATGAAAATTTCTCAGCCAGGGTTTCCGACTTTGGACTGTCTAAATTTGTAGTTGATGGTGAACGTGCAGGGTCTTCTTCTTCAAGAATTGACTGCTTTCTTGATCCAGAGTATGTCATAATCTGTACTTTTTCTACATGTTTTAACTTTTAAGTAAAAAGAAAAAAACATTTTCCGTGACTGAACTATGATGAACTGATCTCTTTATTCAAGGTTGATTTCATCCAAAGAATTATTCGACGAAAAGTGACGTGTATAGTTTTGGGGCGTTCTTGTTGGAGCTAGTTACTGGATGTGAAGCACATGGCAGGAATCATTTGAATTTAGTATCACAGGTAGCTAGATAATTTTGCCCTAATTTAGTTGTAGCGTCGGTTTTGGACGTATATCTAATTTTATTTTTATTTATTATTATTTTTTTTCTGAAGGCTAGAGATGGGGATGGATATGATGCCTTTAACTTGGTTGACAAGTCATTAGGAGAGCAATCAATGGGAAGCGCTGAAGAAGTGATGAAGCTGGCATTACAATGTGTAGATATAATTAGCCTCAAACGACCTTCAATGACAAATGTCGTTCCAACAGCTATCAACAAATTCTAGAAACAGAAATCGGACAATATGGGTATCCGGAACTTGGTGAAGATATCGGCGAGGTTACACTTGGGAGCGAGCTTTTCAAATGATTAGCTTTTGCATCATATCATATTATACGTTGCTTGCTTTTTAGCCATTCTTTCAAAATGTCAGATTGTTTGTAATTACAACAAATCACAAAAGAGAAACTGTAAAATTGTTTTTTTCAATCAACTGAAAATAGTACAGGTATTCTATGGTTCATTTTCTCACTAGACGGTACATAGCAACATTTTTACCCGTAAAGGAAAATTTCAATTACCAGATGTTGTTGTTAGCAGAAAAATGTTGAAGATGAGTAGTCTAACATAAAAGTTCAATTAAAGTGCTGGACAAAGAAGAAGTACAATTAAAGGAGCGGTGTGGTGTGCTTAATGTTACGGTTTCATATAGTTGAGTAGTAATTCTTAACAAGACGACCACGAATTAAAATGTTCAATAAAATTACGAACACTTTTATTTTTTATATCCTGCAATATTAATATCATTATTATAATATTAGTACATTGCAATGAAAATATTCATACCATCTATACACGATCAAAATTTTGATGATTATTTCATATTTATTCTATGTATTAAAGATATAGATGTTTTGCGGTTAAGTTTATTTGATGCAACGACATTATTCTCGATACATTTCAAATATATTAAAAAACTTTTCAATCTATATACATATCTATCAGAACGCGAGTTCGATTTTTTGACTAGGAAAAAGAGAAGAAAAAAAAATACTCGATCTTCTTCTCTGATTTCTAAGGTAGATCTAGCTTCTTTAATTGGATTATAGGAATCAGATATAGCTTTTCTCTTGTCTCTTTTGCTGAGATTGGCATCGTCTCTGATAGTAGCCTCAACTCATCTTACATACTCTCCTCCATCCTATATCTTTGAAGCCTTTTCATTTGATATTACTTTTATTTTTCCTATGATTGCAAGTTTTATCTGAACTTTACCAAGAAAATTAAGGAGAATTTAATTCAGATTGACATATCAGATGGTTTTAATACAGTCGCCATCATTTTCTCATCAAATGCACAAGCAATGAAATCACGAGAGAGGAAACAAGGAGTGTGTCGTCTCTTAGCTGATGGGAAAGATGGAGACTAGTTTTTATGATTAACTTTTGCTGAGCTTAACGGGGATGGAGAATTCAACTCCCTATCATGTGCATCAAAATTATGAAAACTTTTATTTTTTATTTCCTGCAAATGAATATTATTATTACAATATTAATACATTGCAATGAAAATATTCATACACGTTTAAATCTTTGATGTTTATTTAATATTTATTATATTATTAAAAGGTGTATATTTGTTTTACGTCTCAGTTAGTGTGAGTGCAACGACATTGTCCTCCAATACATTTACAAGGTGTCGAACAGGGCTTAAATTACTCTACAACATGAGTCAGGACCATCGTTACAATCAGCATCCTTTAAGCACAAACATGTAAATAGCGGGATCCCTTGTCTCACCGAAACCTAAAAAAATTAAAGACATATTGTTTTTTATTAGTTTCTTTCAAGCAATAAGCAAATAATTAGGTAATAAATTAAAATATATGAGTAATGAATTTGAGCGAGATAAAATATGCTTAAAAAAATCCAAACGGATAGAACCAAAAATTCTATAATATTTATGTATTATTAGATTGATGCTAACCGAGACAAACAAGTTAGAAACATAATTGATGAGATAATCAACATGGATGAAAATTTAGCCATCTCTTTCAAACAACTTAAATTTGAGAAAATTTAATGGATTTTCAGAAAAAAAATATTGAGTATAAGAATTTTTATATTTTTCATTTAATATGATACTCAAGTATTTATATATAAAGTGTGATAGCTTGTATATTTGCTCATGAGTGTGGTATGGAAAGTTGAAAATTTTTGGATACAAATCCATTCTTACTAAGTGAAAATTTTTCGAGATATTCTGTCAAAAAAAGAGAAAAATCTTTCAAGATATTATATCCAAAAATGAAAAAGTAAATAAAAATAAGATGAATCCATTGAATATTATCATTATTATTTTATTGAAAATATTTAGATATCGATTA
>JANIEQ010000963.1:0-20222 GCA_024708375.1 Oxalis stricta | reverse complement strand
CTAAACATCTAAAAATAGGTCCTAAACATTTCTAACTTAGACATGACGAGCATCATCCCGAACCTGATCTTCGAAATAAATAAGACCAGCTAGGGAATTTCCAATTCCAACATAGACCACAGATTGATTTTTATGCTCTTCTACTTCCTGCAATGGATTCTCAATAACCCCATGCCTGCAAAAAGAAAGATATCAAAAATCTCAAAATTAGAAATTTCCATCGGTTGGGAAGTCCAGCTCCTCATGTATGTTTTGACTTGACAATGAAGCAAATGCTTCCTGAAAATAAACGAATGATAATTTTGCAGGGTTTCGTTACCTTTGTACCCAGTCTAATGTGCCCACAGACACTTTTTTGTTCTCGATGATAGCTACAGCTCCTGATCCAGGTTCCTCCATAAACGTTCCATCTTCCACCTGAAAATAGTTTCTCCATCTCAGAATTCATTGAACTTCACAAGGGAACGAGGCAAAATTAAAATTAAGGAATTTCAGAAAACTTGCCAATCACCTTTACGGCATTTTATCGAACACCTTTAAGGCATTTCCAATGTTGTTCGAATTTTGAGCAGTATGAACAGAGAAAAACATCCAGCGTAAAACCCAAACGGATCTTTAGCAATTACTCTAAGTCACAGAAGAATGAAAAGTTTAATTGTTACCAATTCTTACAAGAACTAAATCCCCAACAATAATTAACTCCAAGTTTAATTGTATTTCACCAATTCTGCAGCATTACTAATCACGAACAATAATTGTGCCTTCTCAAACAGAATTATTCTCAAACAATAATTGGGCCCAAAGTAATGGTAAAGCCCAATTCAAGATCTGTATTAATAGTGCAAATTGTATTACGGAAGGAATAATTAAGAAATAACAATACAAAACTTTCCAATTCTTCTCCTTTCCCGTCTCTGTTATCTTCTCAATCCTCTTCCGAGGACCAGTCGACCTCCCGAATACAGAATTCATCTTCCGAGATTCCCCTTCAATTCCTCTGGCAAACTTTCAAGCTTATGACAACCAGATACATCGAGAAACTTAAGTGATTCCCACCCACCTCCCAAATCCTCTGGAAAACTTTCAAGCTTAGAACAACCACGTAAATTGAGTTCCTCAAGTGATTTCAAACCACTTATGCCTCTTGGAAGAGCTTTAAGGTTTTTGCAGTATTCCAAGTTCAACCTTTTTAGTCTTTGTAGGTTTACAATGGTGGATGGTAGTTCTGATATTGCAGTACAACTTGCATCAAGCTTTCCAAGCTTTTCAAACTCCCCAAATCCTCTGGCAAATTATCAAGCTTAGAACAACCAAATACATTGAGTTCCTCAAGTGAATTCAACCCACTTATGCTGCTTGGTAGCTCTGTTATTGGTGTGAACTTGCATCTAGTACTCAGCAAGCTTTTCAAACTCCCCAAATCCTCTGGCAATTTATCAAGCTTAGAACAATCATAGACTTTGAGTATCTCAAGTGAATTCAATCCACTTACGCTTGGAAGACTTCTAAGACTACTGACAGTAGTTAAAGTTGCACATACTTCTAGTAAGATTCTTCAAAAGCCACATCGAAGGATCTGGACAATTTATCAAGTGCATAACAATTCTTGAAATTCGAGTCTCTCAAGTGAATTTGGAGCCACCGGTTAGGCATGGAGTCTCAGTGAGATGTATCGCAGTATATCCATCTGAATTGATTTTAACTCTGGTAGATGCTGTTGGAAACAATAAAGAAAATGCAATTAGTCACTTTTACCACTATAGTACTACAGTATATTGCATCTAAGTAGGCTTAATAATAATATTTTAAAAAGAAAATATAAGTCTTACTTTGGTTCCCTCCCAGAGCTTTTCAATGGAGCTGTAAGACATTTCAAGTCGAACAAGTTTATATGGTTCAAAGCTTGATGGTAAGGACTTTAAAGAAGAAGACTCATGCCATTCAAGTGACTGTAAACTACTTGGAAGGAAACTGAGACCACGAGGAGTCTTCACATACTTGTTTAGACTGGAGAAATCTTAATCCTTTCATATTCAAGAAAACGTCAGGTTTCACATGAATAGATTTGTTTTCAACCCCTACAATCAGATATAGATTTATAAAGAAATAAAACAAAAGGACCAAAATTTCAACTGATTATAACTTAATACGTACATAATGAAGGAAGTACCTTTCGAGTCATTATGCCTTCAATGGCTCCGGTACCCTATAAAAAATTAACAAAGATTTTCAATGTTCATGGGAAGTATCTGAAGTAGTTGGTTGAAGGGAATATATATTGTTTCGCTCCATACATGTGTACATGTAAAGTGAGACCACTTACGGTATTTTCAGTTAAGACATGGCGGATATCATCATATTTCCATAGCCTGCTACGTTTTCCAGGCTCATTAGGAGATTCTTGCTCGACAATTTTTCTCCCCATGTCTTGCAACCTGTCGTGCATCCGCAATGTTTTGTATGTTGATCAACAGTCAAAAGTGATCTCTCAATAAGAACACGTATACCAATTTCTGGGTCAAAGTTAAAACTTTCCAAGTGTTCTTTCACGTATGTTTCTGACTTGCCATTGAAGAAGCATGCAATGTCTAGAAAAATTCTTTTATCGGTTTCTTGGAGCCCATCAAAGCTTATTTTAAGAGCATCAAAGATCTTATCATCGGGAGAATCACTTTTCAATCGTTTTATTGCACTTTTCCATTCATCTGCATCTCTGTTGCACAAAAAGGATCCCAAAACTTCAAGAGCCAAAGGAAGGCCATCAGCATATTCCACAACAGATTTGCAAAGATGCTCAAAATCTCTATTGGGCTGTTCATTTTTGAAGGCTTTCAGACAGAAAAGCTTTAGTGCTTCTTCAGAATTCAACAGCTCGGGCTTGAATATATTATCCTTTTCAACTCCACACGCCATCAATAAATGTTCATCTCTACTTGTAATGATGATTCTGCTTCCCGGACCAAACCAGTCATAGTCTCCAGCCAAGTACTTCAATTGTTCCATGCGTCATCCACATCGTCAATAACAACAAGAACTTTCCGACTACGTAATCTGTCTCTGATCATGTTGGCTCCGTCGATGTTGATCGTATATACGAAGTGATTGTTCCTATGAGCACCTCTGAAAGAAGCTGCTCTTGTACTGAAGCTAGTTTTCCTTTCTCTGCTTTTTCACGGACATTGGCAAGGAAACTGTGGCCTTCAAACTGATGTTGCCATAGCCTCAAAAGCAAATCTAGCTAAAGTTGTCTTGCCGATTCCACCCATTCCGTATATCCCAATGAAGCGGACATCATTTGAATCTAAGCACATTTTCTCCTGGAGTCCCTTCCAAACGGTCATGGATCCCAACCAGCCCATCAAAACGTGTTGAACATGTGTCTCGTAGTCTTAATTTCTTTTGTATCTCTTGAAGAATATCATTGATAACATCAGTTTCAGGCCTTAAAAGACAAAAGAGAGATATTAGAATTAGTATAACAAACAAACAAACAATACATGTCATAATAGGCAAAAATAACACACACATATATATATATTTTCAAAAACCAAAATTGTTTTACTAGTCAATTATCAAAAGTAATCTCTTCATCAAAAGATATTAAATTTTACCTCGTCCCATTAATAGACCATCCTGAGAGATTGGCCACTTCGGTCAAGGCAGCTTTCCACTTTCCAATTATTTCCACTTTGGAAGCAAAGGCTTCCTCTTCATGATGATCATCAGCAAAGGCTTCTTCGAATTTCCGCTTTCGGTTTCGCACGTCAGATGGAAGAACATCGTAAAAGACAGGGTAAACAGTAAGCCCTGCTTTCTTGTGGCGCTCGATTATCTCAGCCAGCTCGTCCAAACACCTAGATGAAGAAGCGAATGTGCTTGACAAAATGACGATAGAGCACCAGCATTCATGGATCCGATCAAAGGCCATGGGTTTCCGATTTGGATCGTAGCCAATGGACTGTATCCCTTTTAATTTCAGTGCCTCGAACAAATGAGCAGTAAAATTAGTACCAGTATCACGACCTCTAAAACACAAAAACACGTCAGATTTAGCACTCAAGATCAAAGAAGAAGAAAGTAGCTTTTGAAGTTGATTTGGATCTTGAGGAGGAATTGACTGAGTCAAGGGATGGGGATTATTGTTGAAATCTTCCATCTGCTCCAAGGATGATGACTTAATGATGAGAAGAAGCTTGACGTTGCCGTGTCTGCTTGTTTTTCCAATGCATATAAAGAGATTAAGATAACAGGGAAAGCAGAGAATCACAATTTGAGTTTCCTTATCACTTCTGAAATATCAAATATGTCTTGCCAAGCAACTTCCCCAGAGGAATAGTCATCTACTTTTATGAAAAGAGAATGGAAGCTAGTTGGAGCATGTGACGAAATTTCAACTGAGAAAAAGACTTTTCTTTTTTAATTTGAAGATAACTGAGACTTTATCTGCAAGTTATATTAAATTTTAATTTGAAACGCGTACAGAGTTTTAGATTTTTGTTATAATTAATAAATTTGAAACGCGACTCGATTATTTCATTTAATTTCAACTAGTTTTGGACCGAGCTTGAACCACTTTGACATCAGAATTTCAATTTCAAATCGCTTTTATTTTATTTTATTATCAAATCCGAAAGAGAAGGCATTATAAATGACCGAGTTAAACTATGTCAATTGTCGACAATCTTTAGATGAAAACATAATCCTTAAAATTAGGCGCCAAAGCACAAAAATAAGGATAACATCGTCCACAATCCAACTACAGTATTACAAGCGAAAGCGAAAGAATTATCCGATATGTAACACTATTATATTGGATTTTGTCTTTGTTAATAAATATAAATAAATATATTCATGGAGCAATTGATGGAAATGAAGAAAGTAATCAATCTAAGCTAGGAAAAGACTCGAATCTATTTTTCCATGGCTAGGAAAATGACTCTAGTAGCCTTTTGGTCGATATTAATTCTTGAACAACAAGCTGCATCGTCGGTCGAAATTCAGGATTAGGGTTAATGCAAGTAGCTGCCAGTTTAATGATAGAGACAATCTCTCTGATCAATTCTGGTTTAGGAACCGGCAAACGTTTGTCCAACAACTCAGTTATCGGTGATAACGCGACAAGGACAATAGCGACGAATCCGAAAGAGAAGGCATTAGTTCTATTGGATGATGACCCATCATCACTTCGAGTGTCACTACTCCAAAACTGTGTACATCGCATTTCTGAGTTATCTTCATTGTGTAAGCAAGTTCTGCATGAATGGAATGAGCACAAGTTATAACCTTGAAATAATTGTCGACTTCGAACAGAAAACCGAACTGGAATTGATTCGATTCGGTGCGATTTCAGATAATTATAAAATTGGTTTCAGATAATTACCTGGAGCGATATATCCATATGTTCCTGCAAGACCGGTCCAATTAGAAGAATCAACATCGAAATTCCTAGCCGTCCCAAAATCAGAAACGAGAGCTTCATAGTTTTATCCAACAATATATTGTTCGACGAAATGTCTCTATGAATTATACTTGGCGTACAATCATGATGCATATAATACAATGCATTAGCGACTCCTTTCACGATATTAATGCTTCTAATCCAATCCAATTCTCGTGCTTGTTCGTTGTCGTCTCCCCTCAGGATATTCGCCAAGCTCCCTCTCTCTAGGAATTCGTAAATGAGAAACGATTGTTGTAAATGGCGACAGTATCCGTATAGCTTCACCACATTTCGATGCCGTATCTTTGTAAGCGCTTGAATCTCACTCTCAAATGCTGGATCTGTTTCATCTTGTTGTGAATGAAGCTTCTTCACGGCACGGCAACAACCTGACCTGGAGGAATGAAAATTAGTTTAACTAGTAAAAGGGTCTGCCCGTTAGACGTCCAATAATAAACTATGTACATTGATTGTATAAAAGAATGACATCTTATATTTATATACAATTACAATAACAACCTTGAGATGTTCCGATTACAATTTTTTTGTCGATTCGAGTTTTGACTTATCAAAATAAATAGATACATGTCAAAATTCGATTCGATAATAAATTCTGCAATCCGAAAACATTCATGTATCATCTGCAAGATAAAAATGAAAAAAAAAATGTCAAGCTAATTATGTTTCCGATGAGGTAAGATGTCAATCTCATCGAGTTCCTTTGCGGCTATTTCGATAAAGGTCCGGAAGATGTGAGGTCAAAAGTCTAGCATATCCGATAGGTGAGTGGAACTCATCGTATGTTAAGATGTCATACAGGTCTATACGCCGGAATCTTGCTGCCTCTCCTGTAAATGGCTGATATTGACCTAGTCCTGCTTTAACTGTGTTGTTTGTCTTGTATTGTCGGTCAATTTCGTTAGTGAATGTTACTTGAACACATATCTAAGTCTTTAACCCTGGTAATGCCTGGTACACTTTTGGTTTGTGAATCAATCCGATTATTTGAATCGATGCAGTGAAAAATGAAATTTGAATGTCTGCGACTTGGCGCTGACAGATATTCTGCTTCAATATTATAATTCATCGAAATTCCTGATGAAGCATCAAATCTCTAAGCATGCTTAAAACATGTCCGACTTGGTTACTTTGGCTAGAAAAGAGACCAAATTCCTAATGAGGAAAGGTGAAACTAAAATTAAACAAATTAGCAAGATGCTATATTAATTCAAAGACATATTTACGAGTCTTTTGCTGCAATGATATTTTACTTCTATTTTCCAAATAAAGATGAAAATTGGAATTCAATAAAGAGATTAGACATATAGTCAATGGTCTGAATATGTGTGGCACTCTTTGAATCTCGGAAGTGTGGCATCTGATTTATCTAGCTTAACCTTCTTGATTGGCTTAATAACGTGTTTAATGTGTTGTTGGGTGAAATGCTCTGTTTATTAGTTTTGGCTGTGTCTTGGATCTGGTCTACTCATAATAGGGCTGGTTTTTGATTGTATATGTACTTGTCCTTGTGTGTGTGTTTGGGATTAAACAATGGCTAGCTAATTTACGATCTTTGGACCAGCAAACTGAAAGACTGCCGAACCCCAGGTAGAAAATAAAGTGGAAGCCACTGGAGGAGGATGCTATAAAGATCAATTTTGATGCCTCATTCATATTTGGCTCTGAAAGGAATCAGTATGGATTGATTGTGCGAGATAAGAATGGCAAAGTCTTATTATCTAATATAGCAACTTTCTCAAGCTAATTGTGCTATAAGTTGTACTGAATAGCTTATTGCATGTGAATACTCCGATTAAATAAACAAATCAGCAATATTAATCACATCACAGAAATCATCCTTCATCAGTCTTCTCTTCACAGAAACTATACTCTCTTTGTATGGTGGGAATCTGAGGAGATTTTCAAAAAATCCTGAATCATAGAGTTGTTGGCTTTGAGGATCATAAATAAGAATTTGATCCCTGTGTTCATCAAGAAATTTAGATTCTAAAAGGACTTGACCGTCCACCCAAAATCTGAGCGACCTCAAGACACCAGTAAACGGCCCGATTTTGAGAACCTTATTCCAACAAGTTTGACATAATACCCAAATCTCAAAACACGTGTTGTCACTATCCATGGTATTCGTCCTATCACCACCATGGATAATAGCTAAGAGATCATTGTATTTGTCTAACGTTGTATTCCTAGAAGGCAGCCCTGACAAGGAATCCGGGAACATAATCTCTTCAAACACTTCATCACTAGTACGGAATGATAGGAACCTGCCACTTAGGTGTCGGTAGTGAAACCAGTAGAATACTCCATCCAAACATTTTAAGTCATGAGGGTAATACACATACGAAAATATTGGCACGTTGTTGAATTCCAAACGCCTCCATGAATCATTCACCATCGAGTATATATCAGCTTTGTCATCAACATCAACGACACCGAGCTCCCACCTTTCATTACCGGGATAATATTTATTTGAAAATACGACAACCTTATAATCATCTGTTCTTTCATCCCATCCAAATCGTAGGCCATACCAATTTCTCCGTCGTTCTTTATACTGACGGCAAGGAGGAAATTTGGGAAGATCTCTGATTTCTCTATTTGCCACATTCAACAAGACTCCTCTACCCCGTGTGCAATTGTACAAACAAAATATCCCATTACAATGGCCATGAACGGAGCCTCCAAAAGCTTGTAAATGGTGATAGAAGGTCGGATCAACATTAATATTATATTATTATTATTTCCCATAAAGTCGCCATTAGAAAGGAATTTAAACCTAAATTCCAAACCTGAATCTACAATACAATGCTAGAAGATGTTGTTCCCTTTTGTGATGAAGGTGATGCCTTGTAATAAAAGAATGATTACCTTTTATCAGGGTATACCAAGCTTTGCAAACACACACGAATCTGCTCAGAGATTTCACCGGCAAATTTAAGAGAATCTCCGCAATAATATCTTCCGGAAATATTTCCATTGAGATCCTAAAAAAACTTTTCAGCTGATTATATATATTGACGTACCTGTAATGATCATGAAATGAGATCGATCTATTATCTATTGACCTCTACGAGTAAATCAAGAAGAATGATTTGATATGAAACGAACAAATAAACGTACGTTTTAAAGGAATATGGCAAATTGGCAATGCATAACATGATAACGTGCTTTCCTCTAATTTAATTTGGGATAAAGGTATATTTGAAGAAAAAGTCCAGAATCGTAGGTAAATCCCATAACTCCGCCGAGTAAAACTCTAATTCTAGTTTTACACGTTTTGGGATAAAACTGTATTTGGTCCTCAAGTTTTATTGTTTTACACGTTTTGGGTTATGTTATTCGTTTTCTCCCGCCTATCGTCCCACAATTACAGTAACGTAATCTGATCCTATGATCCATAAGAAAGAAGAATTTAATGAGAAGCTGAAATAAAGAGATTAAAGGCACTTGAATGCTCCTCACTCTTTTGATTCTATCGATTCTTCTAAAGAGTCGATATGACAGATTGAAGAGAAAATCATCGATAAAAATGCTCTATCTCTGCATTCACAAATCTTTGCCAATCACAGTCCTCGCAAACTGTTTTACGATCACAGGGCTGAAAACGCCTTCCGGTTGGACACTTCCTCCGTCGAGTATTGGTAAAGTTTCGTATAAAAACGGTAGGAGATTCTTGAAATCTTTTCTGTAATTGTAAAAGAATTTTGAAGAAACTTCATTTCGAAAGCAAAAATTAAAACAGGGACACTTTGGAGCGAGCCTTTTTCAGTTTTTGTCTACCCTTTTAGGAATACATATCTTCCAAATTTCATGAACCTTAATTACCTCAGATTGTTCTTTAACTATAGATTATAGCTAAAATGAAAATCATTCATTCAAATAATCTGATTCCTTCACAAACCAAAAATGTACCACCATTTTGGATTACCACGGTTAATTAAAGACTTAGATATGTGTTCAAGTCAAGCAAGACTAACAAAATTGATCGGAAAATACAGCACAAACAACACAGTTCAAGCAAGACTAGGTCAATTATCAGCCATAAACGGAAGAGGCAACAACACTGCGGCGTATAGGCCTAGATGACTTCTTTACATACGAAGAATTCCACTCACCACCATCCTGTGCATAATAATCCATCGGATAATCGCCGCCGAAATCATCGTCGGGAATGCCTTTTCCATTCACACCACCACAATCACATTGACCACACTCCTGCTTACGATCCATATCCCACCATCCGGGGATCGATCCAAGCGCAATCTCTGCCTCGAACGTCGTTAAAAGCGGCTTCTTAAACGCATCGCCCCAATCGATCGACAATCTAGGGCATGCGATCTGAATCCAAGCGTCGACAGCGTTCTCGAACAGCTCCACCCTTGTCGGACTAATCTCCGACATCAAAACGACCATATATTCAAAACCCTTTTCCTTCATCTTCTTCTCTAACCTCTCTAAGATCTTTGGATTCCCTGCCTCCCTAATGTACCTAACACAATTGCCCAAGACTTTGCGTGACGTGCGCGCTCTATGTTTCTTCTTCTCACTTCCTTCATTCCTCTATGATCATACTCTTCCAAAAACAATTTCCCCATATACGGATCGTATCTGAAAGCTTTGATTGCAGGATTGGCTATCATAAACGCCTCCAAATGAAACCTACCGTCTGCTACAAATATCGCGACGGACGATTCCTTCTCTACCAAGTTTGAAACTTTAGGCGCCGTGCAGCCTAAGACTTCTCCAGCCGATAATGGTTTCGCCTGAGGAATCAAAACTTTAAACCCATGTTTCTCCAATTCAGGTTTCGCCTCCCTAATCGCAGATGCAAACTGAATCGTACCAGCCAATACAACATTCTTAACACTATCACTACCTAAATTAAGAAGCAGAGTCTTAACGAGACGATCGACATCGATCCTAATCTCGACGAAAACATATAAACAAGGGATTTTAGTGTAATCTACAGGTACCAAGCAACTATGACCATAATGAATCAACAAATCGACCTGAAGCGCTAGTGCCGAGAGGTCATCGACGCAACAAGCGCCGTAAGTGACGTCTCCGAGGATAAAACAGTGGGTGACGTCGGCGAAGGAAGTGAAAATGTCGGAGAGGACGAGTGAATACATCAACAGACCTTCAGGGAGCTGAAGCGCCACGCGCTTGGCTTTCGCTGACTTCACTCGCCAAACGGACTTGTGAACTTCGAAGCTGTAATTTGAAGGAAGGAGCGAAATTGCAGCGTTTAGGGCTGAATCGTTGAGGATTGAGTCCGGGATTTGGTTCTTGACGAAACGTTTCGGTTGAGATTTTGGCTTGGATTCGGATTGAAGGACTTGGAGAGAGATGGGTTTTTGAATTTCTGCAGAATTGATCTCCATTGGTAAGGGATTGGTGAGATTTGTGAGGTTTTAGGGTTTTTGTGTCGATGAAGAAGACGACTCTTTTTTGCTGATAGTTTTAACAAGGACAGAATACTGGACTATAGAAATTAAAGGGACCATTTTGTATAAATAGATAATTTATAGGGACATATTAGCAAAATAAAACGAGAGAGTCAAGGCCCGTTGAGAATCATAACATGGCCTCATTCTTAAGGCCCGTAAAGTAAATAGCTTCGTAAATTGTTTTTTATTTTATTTTTTATTTTTTTCATGAGACTCCAAAAAATCGTTATGATGCCAATTAGGACAGTGGTCTAAATAAGACATCGTCTTCTTCTATCTCGTTGGGAACGTAAAAAGAAAATGGTTATGATTTATTCTAAAAAAAAAAGGAAATGGTTATGATTTAAGAATAGAATATGTTTGGAAAAATTCATGAGAGGATAAGTTAATAATAATAATAATAATAATATGACATAAAATGAAATAATAGATAATTAAAAGAATCAAATGGGCTCGAAATCTTCATCTTAAAGATGACAAAATCTCAACCTATATAATATTGAGAGAAGTCTCTCAAATTATTTTTTACCGCAAAGTCAATGATTTAGAGTGCCGATGGGAGAAAATGATTTTCATTTGTATAAATACTGTAATAAAGATGTGGTGGAGAAATTTGTTTTGTGATAGTAGTTATTATAAATGGGAGATATTAGGCCCTAAAAAAATTGAGATATTAGAGAGCAAGTCAACTTTCTAATTTTTTAATTTTTTTGATATTCTCGACTATTCATCACAATATCGATCAACGTCAATTCAACGTTCAAACTAATCAATATATATAATCTTGTTTTTTTTTTTAATTAATATAATCTTGTTCCTATATATTTGATCATTTTTTTTCCCATTGATAAGTCTAATTGCTTCTCTTTTATCATACTTTTTTAGCCCTTAACTTTTTCTTTTCTTTTTTCTTTTGATTCATTGATATTGGAGACTACACAAAAGAAGGTAGCTAGCACATCTCATTTGAATAAAATCATTACATTTTAACCTTTTTCAAAAAGAAGTGAAGTTGGATCTTACTTGTCTACATATATAAAAAAGTTTTATTTTAATTTTGACATCTGTGTATATACTATAAAGATGTAAATAGATATACTCGATCATATACGTACATGGATAGTTTAGTAACACTACTACTTCCGTCTCAAAATACATGATGTTTTTAGAATTCATAAAAAAAATATCATGTATTTTGAGACGAGAATAGATATATAACACTAATAGTGACTTCATAGCATTGGTTTGTTTACTCCGTCTATGTAACCCTAACCACCAATCTCCGACAAATAGTAGTTCACCGTCGATCATATACATAATCCTCTCCGATCGAATCTTATATATATTATCTAAAATTAATGTAGATATGTTAAGTTGGAAACAAATAATATGAAATGTTGTTACATTATATTACATACATATAGTCATTTGGCTATTTTGTCATTATTTTTATCAGACACGACATTAATCTCGATATTGTTACAATGAGGAGGGAGAGCTTAGAGTAATAGATTCATGAATATCAGGGACGACTAGTTGGCTCATCTTCTTCATTTCCTTGTCTTTGCCCCACAAAACCAAATATAATCCACATATGATCAAGATTGCACCGATGATGCTGTAATAGAAATAAATAACATTGAAAATATAGTGACAGATTAAATTCCTAATGTACGTGTACGTATAAAATTCTAAATGAGTAAATTAATAAAATTGTGACGATGTTACCAACAATATCCAATTTATATGCTTCAACTCTTTAATTTTGAGGACTAGATTTTCATCCGAAGATTGTCGGTAGTTGACATTAATTTGACACGATCACTTATAAATTTAACTAATAAAATACCCAACTTATATATATAAAAATAAGTAAATTAATATACCAATTTTATATAGTACTATTTACCTTCCAAGGTGTAGCTTCTCGTCTAGCAAAGAATAACCAGCAATAGCTACCAAGATTAGCATTATCGGATTGAAAATTGACACAAACAATGGTCCTCTCATTCGTACACACCAAAAGATAAAAGCTACCATCAAACCGGAGGCGAGAATTCCCTGTCAATATATCGTTACATATAAATTATATACGATCATGTAATTATAATTAAATTCTATTGAAATATACTTAGAAAAGAACGAAAAATTTGTTAGGATATTTTGAATACTGTTTATATTTGTTTCCCATTCTAAGTTCTAACATGTAATTATTATTATTTTCTTAGGAATTTCAATCTAGCTTTCATTCACCATACATATATCAGAATATTTAGAGTGTTTCCATAATTACATGGCCAACGCAAACATAATTAGATCATCTCCAATACAAAAGCTCTTATTTTTACCAGATTAATTAATACAGCAAAAATAGTTTAGACGGCTAGCATGGGAGATGCTCTTAATCATTGCCTTCAAAATACATCTTCCGTCTCAAAATAAATACAAAATTTTTCTATATAAATTATATATTAAAAATTTGTATCTATTTTGATGGAAATAGTAGTTTTGAAAAGTTATGGTTATAGACCTAAAAAGAATATTTTGATCATCACTCACAATAAATGACGTTGATATAAAAGATATCTTATTTTCATGAATTCGAATTTAAAAACAAATTGTTTTTGAAAATTTCTTTGTAAAAATTAAAATTCGTATACATACCGAATACGCTACCGTCAATAATCGAACATTCCAACCCAATTTCCATTGCTGAAAAATCCTTCTCCGTACAAATTGCATAAACAACAGATTGAATTGATGCCATTACACTCATCAAAGCAGTGCTTGAATAAGGGCTTGGATATTTCTCACTCATTTTGGCTTGAAGGATCAACCAAAATGAAAAAGAGAGGACAACTAGCAACGGCTAAGATTGATCCCAAAACTTCTTTAGAAGATGAATACGCCACGTAGGACTGCATCTTGACCGTCCAATAGGTCAATGTGAGTTGACCGGGGTTTTATTTGTACACCTTTGTAAAGTTAGAAGCATTGCTCCAGTTGATGCCCATTAACGTTCCAAACACTTTTGCCTTGCCGTAAGATGACCTCTAGGGCTAGCTTCTCCAGCCGGAACGCGACGGCTAAGATGAAGGTGAAGCCCGGAACGAGATTCATCATCGCCGATGCCTGAGTCTACATTGTGAAATTGTCTGCAAGAATAATGTACACAAGTAAATTGGAAATAAACATTAGATTCTCTACGCTTGGCATTCAAATTAGCATAACTTCTGATGAGGCCAACCATTGAGTAACACGTAGAAATTCCGATAAGACCTACATAAGCTTGAATTGTTTTCACTTTTCAGAATAAAAAAAATTATAGAAATGAGGGGAAAAGATGAATGTAGATATATATATATATAACTATACCTTGTAGAAAATAGGGAATTCTGCTTTGAACCTGGTACATTGGAAGTCTTTGATCTGTTGATTTGATTCAGACTCTTGTCCATCGAATTGATCACACGGAAATGCTAGAATTTTAAGACCTGTAAATAAAATAGAGATTACCTCATGTGAATCTTAACAGAAGTGGTACATTGGTGCATAACTTTTTCTTTTTTTGTCATGCTACTAGATCAAAATAAAAATGGAAAGTCAAGTTGTTTCTTGAACTATGGGACGGATCTCGAGCCTTGTACTTCTCATGTACATTTGCGCCTCAACCAGCGAATTGCATATATTAACCAGCATAATTTGCAGCTCATAAATTCAGTATGTACTTGGCAATACTAGCTAAAGGAAACATAAAGCCATCCAAACACTCAGCAAAATGGGTTATTACATACATGAGGATCAACGAAACACTCAGTTTATCTGAATAACAAATTCATAGCATTTCAATGTATAAAGCATTTAATTTTATTCATGATGAAATATTATACCATTTTCTCAAAGTGTCAGAACGTATAATACATATATGACCTCTGCGATTTTCTTATCTGCATTTGTAAAGTCATAGATAATTCAGTACCTTCAACTACTTGACCATATTTTCCAAAGGATTTTTGCACACCTCTGTCATCTTTACAAACGTATAGGCCTGCCGAAACAAATTTAGGAATTCTATCAAAAAAGCTACTCAAAAAGAATATTGTAACAACAAGACTACGCATTGAGTTGAAATATGCAAGGACGTTGTAAGCTGTAGTCCAGCATTTGTGAATGCACAAAACCCAACTATGTATATAAACATGAGTAGAGCAATTTCAAGTGAAGTATAATAAGTTTAGCAGACACATAAGAAAGAGTATTAGCATTATTATCATTCTTTGTTTTTGCATTCTCTGTTAACATTTCAAATAAACTCCCACTAAATGCATTCAAAAGATACAAGCTATGAACTAAATGCATTCAGACCCAAGTTAATTTCAAATTAAAGAAAGAAGTAAGGCAAAGGCATTACCCACGACTGAGAACAACGAAGATTTACCAATTGATTTCCAGATTTGAGCGAGAGATTGATTTTGAGGGTGAGATTGTGAAGGAGAGACTGAGCTTGAGGTAGGAATTCGTTCAATCTCACCTTCAAGCTCAAATTCCTCTCCTGTTTTGGCATAAAAAATAACAGCACTTTGACATTTAACCAAAGAGAAGTAAGAAATTCTGCCCAATTTCACAAATGGGAGGTCTTAGGTTAACTAAATCGGGTAAACATTACTAAGTATTCATCAATAAAGTACACAGAACCTCCAAATTACCAATGATAACGAACGGAATTGAACTTTATACAATCACTAGGGAAACAAAATCGTACCTTTTGGCCATCGACGGCGAAGGAGCTGAGAAAGCGAGAATTTGGCGAGTTTGGAAGGAAAGACGTCTGGTTTGGAAGCATCTTCACAACGAGGAATAAGCGAGAATCCGACGAGTTCGGAAGGTAAGATATGAAATTTTGTGGCAAATTGACATATTTCAAAACTTGGAGGAAAATAATGAAAAGCCAGCTGGCGTACATTTCCATTTGTCACTCTCTAATTGCTCTGTCAGAATGACAACTGTCAATATATATGTCAGTGCTGTCTTTTTATTTGACACCCAAGTTTATGAATAGTGTATATTTCACCCTCTTTTTGTGCTTTAAAAGAATATACTGTCAAATTTATATCGATCGATTGAAAAAAATTCATAAAATCCCAAGTCGCCCAAATCCTCAACACATTTCAAATCCTCTGGCAAACTTTCAAGCATAGAACAACCCATTACATTGAGAAACTTAAGTGATTCCCACCCACCTCCCAAATCCTCTGGAAAACTTTCAAGCTTAGAACAATCACATAACTTGAGTCTCTCAAGTGATTTCAAACCACATATGAAGTCGAGCAAGTTTATATGGTTCAAAGCTTGATGGTAAGGACTTTAAAGAACAATGATACCAGTCAAGTGACTGTAAACTACTGGAAGGAAACTGAGACCAAGGTCTTCAGTGTTAGACGGATGTACCTGTTTAACATAATGCCTTCAATGACTTCGGTACCCTATAAAAAATCAACAAAGATTTCAAGCTCATGGGAAGTAGTTGTTTGAAAGGAATATAGTGTTTCTCAATCTATACATTAAAGTAACACCACTTACAGTATTTATAAATAATAAAAAACAAAACAAGAAAAACAAAAAGACAAAACTTTCAACTGATTATAACTTATACGAAGGAAGTACCTCGAGCATTATGCCTTCAATGGCTTTGGTGCCCTATAAGAAATTAACAAAGATTTTCATATTCATGGGAAGTAGTTGGTTGAAGGGAATATATATAGTGTTTCGCTCCATAATGTATACATGTATAAGTTAGACCACTTACGGTATTTCCAGTTAAGACATGGCGGATATCATCATATTTCCATAGCCTGCTACGTTTTCCAGGCTCATTAGGAGATTCTTGCTCGATAATTTTTCTCCCCATGTCTTGCAACCTGTCGTGCATCCGCACTATTTTGTATCCTTTGTCATGATCAACAGTCAAAAGTGATCTCTCAATAAGAACACGTATTCCAATTACTGGGTGAAAGTTAAAACTTTCCAATCATTCTTTCAATAAGAACACGTATGCATTTGGTTGCATGGCATATGCTAAAATTCCGTTGCAACATGATAAGTTTCTGCCTAGATCGAGCCTATGCACTTTTATAGGTTATTCAGAGTCACATTCAGATATATAACATGACGAGTAAAAAGTACATAATAAATTGAGATGTTACCTTTTTTGAGCATATTTTCCCTTTTTCCTTTCCACAAAAGCCAGTCCACTCCGAATTCCCTAATTCATATTCTTTCTTTGATTCTGATTCTGCCTGTTGTCTATCATCTTCTCATGAACCATCACTAAATACAAATTCGCAAGATGGGTATCCTGTCACAGAAAGGCTGGAGTTGCAAGCTCCAGGAAATGTTGATAGTTATAATGTTGATATATGTTGATAACTTGTTGATGTCTGGAAATGATGTAATTATGGTGGAAGAGCTAAAAACTACGCTGCATAATCATTTTAAACTGAAATATTTGGGAATGGAAGTAAGCCGATAAGAGACTGGGTTTCTGATTTGGATTGTAGCCAATGGACCATATCCCTCTTGTTTCCAGTGCCTCTGAACAAATGAGCAGTGAAATTACTACCAGTATCACGACCTCTAAAACACAAAAACACGTCAGATTTAGCACTCAAGATCACAGAAGAAGAAAGTAGCTCCTGATGATGATTTGGGTCTTGAGGAGGAATTGACTGAGTCAAGGGATGTGGATCATTGTTGAAATCTTCCATCTGCTCCATGGATGATGACTGATGATCTAGTATTATAGAGTTTGGATCGTACATTTTTCCAATGATGGAAGAAGATGAGCTTTGCCATGCGGCTTGCTTTTTCCAATGCATACAAAGAGAATAAGATAACAGGGAAAGCAGAGAAATGACTTGAAGTAAGGGGACTAAACATCTAAAACAGGTCCTTATCGTAGATAGTTTTACAGCTACAGAAACAGAATAGACCAGATTCGAACCTTTCAAAGTAAGGGGACTAAACAAAAAATAACTTGACGAATAACACCTTTACGGCATTTTATCGAACACCTTTAAGGCATTTCCAATGTTGTTCGAATTTTGAGCAGTATGAACAGAGAAAAACATCCAGCGTAAACCCAAACGTATCTTATTACTCTAAGTCACAGAAGAATGAAAAGTTTAATTGTTACCAATTCTTACAAGAACTAAATCCCTAACAATAATTAACTCCAAGTTTAATTGTATTTCACCAATTCTGCAGCATTACTAATCACGAACAATAATTGTGCATTCTGAAACAGAATTATTCTCAAACAATAATTGGGCCCAAAGTAATGGTAAAGCCCAATTCAAGATCTGTATTAATAGTGCAAATTGTATTACGGAAGGAATAATTAAGAAATAACAATACAAAACTTTCCAATTCTTCTCCTTTCCCGTCTCTGTTATCTTCTCAATCCTCTTCCGAGGACCACATCCACCTCCCGAATACGTAATCTTTTCAAAGCTCCCAATTCCCCTCTGGCAAACTTTCAAGCTTAGGACAATCAGATACATCGAGAAACTTAAGTGATTCCCACCCACCTCCCAAATCCTCTGGAAAACTTTCAAGCTTAGAACAACCACGTAAATTGAGTTCCTCAAGTGATTTCAAACCACTTATGCCTCTTGGAAGAGTCTTGAAGGTTTTTGCACCGTTCCAAGTTCAACTCTTTTAGTCTTTGTAGGTTTACAATGGTGGATGGTAGCTCTGTTATTGAAGTGTAACTTGCATCTAGCTCTAGCAAGCTTTTCAAACTCCCCAAATCCTCTGGCAATTTATCAAGCTTAGAACAATCATATGACTTTGAGTCTCTCAAGTGAATTCAATCCACTTACGCTTGGTAGCTCTGTTATTGAAGTGTCAACTTGCATCTAGCTCTAGCAAGCTTTTCAAACTCCCCAAATCCTCTGGCAATTTATCAAGCTTAGAACAATCATTGACTTTGAGTCTCTCAAGTGAATTCAATCCACTTACGCTTGGTAGCTCTGTTATTGAAGTGTAAACTTGCATCTAGCTCTAGCAAGCTTTTCAAACTCCCCAAATCCTCTGGCAATTTATCAAGCTTAGAACAATGATTGACTTTGAGTCTCTCAAGTGAATTCAATCCACTTACGCTTGGTAGCTCTGTTATTGAAGTGTAACTTGCATCTAGCTCTAGCAAGCTTTTCAAACTCCCCAAATCCTCTGGCAATTTATCAAGCTTAGAACAATGATTGACTTTGAGTCTCTCAAGTGAATTCAATCCACTTACGCTTGGTAGCTCTGTTATTGAAGTGTAACTTGCATCTAGCTCTAGCAAGCTTTTCAAACTCCCCAAATCCTCTGGCAATTTATCAAGCTTAGAACAATTATTGACTTTGAGTCTCTCAAGTGAATTCAATCCACTTACGCTTGGTAGCTCTGTTATATAGCAGATGCAGTAAATTGCATTTTAACTCTGGTAGATGCTGTTGGAAACAATAAAGAAAATGCAATTAGTCACTTTTACCACTATAGTACTACAGTATATTGCATCTAAGTAGCAGCTTAATAATAATATTTTAAAAAGAAATTATAAGTCTTACTTTGGTTCCCTCCCAGAGCTTTTCAATGGAGCTCACAAGTTATCTCAATTGATTTTAACTCTGGTAGATGCTGTTGGAAACAATAAAGAAAATGCAATTAGTCACTTTTACCACTATAGTACTACAGTATATTGCATCTAAGTATGGCTTAATAATAATATTTTAAAAAGAAATTATAAGTCTTACTATGGTTCCCTCCCAGAGCTTTTCAATGGAGCTCCAATTTATCTCAATTGATTTTAACTTTGGTAGATGCTGTTGGAAACAATAAAGAAAATGCAATTAGTCACTTTTACCACTATAGTACTACAGTATATTGCATCTAAGTAGGCTTAATAATAATATTTTAAAAAGAAAATATAAGTCTTACTTTGGTTCCCTCCCAGAGCTTTTCAATGGAGCTGTTAGACATATCAAGTCGAACAAGTTTATATGGTTCAAAGCTTGATGGTAAGGACTTTAAAGAAAAACCATGCCATTCAAGTGACTGTAAACTACTTGGAAGGAAACTGAGACCACGAGGAGTCTTCACATACTGGTTTAGACAGGAGAAACCTTAATCCTTTCATATTTAAGAAAACGTCAGGTTTCACATCAATATATTTGTAATCCCCCTACAATCAGATATAGATTTATAAATAATAAAAAAACAAAAGAAAAACAAAAGGACCAAATTTTCAACTGATTATAACTTATACAAAG
>JANIEQ010000962.1:0-10342 GCA_024708375.1 Oxalis stricta | reverse complement strand
CACAATTAAACACCACCAACTCACAACTCGGATAATGCCTCTTCATCAATGTCTTCTTCTTCGCCAACAGACTTCAACAAATTCTTATTATCCGAATTCCTGACAGAGCAATTGGCACGAACCTCGCCATTCTTCCCGGTCAATACGCTCAGTTGTCCCATCTTAATCATCGACTTGGCGAATTCTTCGAAAAACAATGCCTCGTCTAAAGCGAATTTCTTGACAATGTCCTTAGTTCTCTTATCGTTATACATATCCTGATCCGAAGTGAACAATCCTTGTCGATTCATTAGATCGACATAATACTTATTATCAAATTTATTAGGTGACCTAATGTCTAAAACTGTTGTAGCATTTGTGTCGGATTCAGGGCACGTGACTTTGAGGTTTTTAGCAAATGTTTGGTCCATTGTAGCGTCTTGATTGGGGTAGAGACGGTTCGTAAAGGATGAGCAATGGCTTAGTCCGATTGTGTGGCCACCGGAGAGCGCGACGGCATCAGTGGTGTCTAGGTTTTTGGCGGCGAGCTTGTTTAGGAGGGTGGTAGTGTTGGCGGTGGGTGCTACTAGGTTGTCTATGGTCGCTTGCGTGGTGGCGAAACTTAAACCGTCTCGCCTTCCGAGTGGAACATCGTAGTTGGGACCACCAGTCTGAAATAATAAAGATAATTAGATATGTAGTTATACTACCACATTAATATTATTTAATTTAATGAACAGAATTTAAAGTTGATCAAGTAAGCTTTAATTTATATATATACTACTATATTATCACACGTTACACTACTTTGGGATAAAGTTAAATAATCAAGTACTAGATTCGATTATGCATCTTCAATTAAAAAAAAATAATTAAAAAAAAAAAAAATCTCAATATATTTTTAATTTTATAAATATAATTTTATTTTACCCCCTTTTTTTATTCTTTAATTAAGTTGGTTTTGAATTGTGCCTTCTTCTTTTAATGTAAAATTTTTGCAGAGTTTTTGGTAAGCTATCGTCTATACGGAATAATCAAGTCCCACCCCCACTTTAGCGTCGGGTGTGCGTATATAGATGTAAGTAATTTAATGTTGTCACTTTATGTTTGACATTATTACCTAATGAATCAATCCAGAGGTACTACAAATTACATAATCATGAAAATAAATAATTTATCATAATTATAAACGAATTTGTGTATACCAAAAATAAAATGGTGAGATTGTTTACGTACGTATATTTCTATGCAATCATATCTATCAATGATAATTAAAATTATCAGCATTCAAAAATATGCTATGTAAATATTTTCTCGTTACTGCTATTACTAGCTCGAGTCCAAAGATCCTTATATATATGTTTGTCAGAAAGATTTACTAAATTAAGAATCGATGGCAGATGTCTTCCCCTGTATCATTGCTACTACTACCACTTTGAGAAAATAAATAAAGTATCATAATTTCTATGGGGTGATATTGTTGTAATTCTACTAATTGAACAACCTACGATCGATCAACATACTAAAAGTACTTAAATATTTAATTTCCAAATGAAATAACGTGATGCCGGCAATTGTAAATTTATACCAAATAGACAGAATCGCGGGCGGCGAGAGTCACAATATCGGAGCAAGAGACGATTTGTCCACACTGTTTCTGGACAAGCTCCTGGAGTTGATCAATGATCTTGAATGCTTGCGCTCTCAGGGACTGGTTTGGTGGGGCCTGCTGCTCCCCTGGCCCACTCGCCGATCCATCCAGCAACACTGAACCATCACATCCCTACACCCATCCGTCCATTAATATTATGGTCTTTTATTATTAATTTAAACAAAAGATCGAGTCTCGTTGGAAACTTCAATTAATTACCTGAACGAAACAGTCATGGAAATGGAGACGCAATAAGCCAGCAGCTTGGCCAACGTCGTCTTTGAAGACCTTCTTGAGATGTTTTCGAATAATGCATTCGACCTTAGGGCACGTTGACTGATAAAATGTCCATGACAGTCCGCTCACTATGGGAGTGGAGGTTTCTGCCTTACTACTTACTATAATGAAAGGAGCTAGCAAGAGTGATGATATCAAGATAAAACGAGTAAAAGAAGGAGAGAAGCCATTAATATTGGTGTATTTTGTTTCCTTAATTTCTTGGTGATGGATATGATCAGAGTGAAAGCAAGGTTGTCCCCTTATATAGGAAAATGCAATGGCGATAATGACATTAATTTAGTTGAAAAGTCTGTTCCCTCGATCTCGTGCTATCTTTTTTATGCATTAATTATAAATTTACATCCATCAGCTAGGGTTCATCGTGATTCAGTATCTCGTTCCTTAGGCAAGTATTTAGATTCGATTCTCTATATTTGTGAATGAAAAAAGAAAAATTATAGTCCGTTCACTATCATTTTGTGTCTTAAAATTATAATAAAAGATTAATTTCATAAATGTCGTGTACGAAGATATCCGATCTAACAAAAATTGTAATTTACATGAAAATATAAATATCTCAATCAAAATTTGCAATCAAATTATATGGGTTGAGAGTTATTATAATACATTCGTATCAAACTCGATATTTTAAATGAGATATAAATCAATTATATTTTATCACATTATCATAAAATTTCTTTCATTTGATTTTGAGGTTCATAAATCATACATCTTCAATGTCTCGAATTTTAAGATATTTAATGAAAAAATAAAAACTATTAATTATTATCTATCATATTAATTATACCTTTTAATTAGTTTTTAAATTTTTTATACAATTTATATTATATATTTTTTTATCTACTTCAAATATCATGTAATAATATTTATTTTGATCCTTTTTAAACGTCATTTTATTAAATTAATATCGATTAGTCATATTCTCTATTTAATTCATTATATTAACAAAATAAAATATATATATATATATAATTATTATTTCGATTGATTAATTATTTTTCTAATATTCACTAATTTTTGTACTAAATAGATGTCGGATTTAATTATTTTCATTTTTTAATTTCAAATTCCTAAATTTAAATCATCTAATATTACTATATTAGAGTTGGACTTCTTCTTAGGCCATTGGATTTTCCGGTCCAAAACCCACGTGGTGAATGTTCTCATCTTTTACCTAATCGTTTACTTTAAACAATTTTCATGTTTCATTTTTGGGATTACTGCTTTGGTCCCCATATTTTTAGATTTTATTAACCCTACTTGCCAATTAGTTTTGTGCTTTTCTTCAGCTGGTCTTTCTTAATTATTATATATTAACATTATAGTTCTCATCTTACCTAGTCGTTTGCTTTTGATTTCCAACTTAAGACAATTTCATGTTTCATTTTGGGATTACGGCTTGGTTTGCCATATTTTAAATTTGTTAACCTACTTGTAATTAGTTTTATGCTTTTCTCAATCTGCAGGTCTTTCCTTAGTTATTATAGATTGTTATGAATTCTGCTATTGACTCAATTATTTTACTTTAATAACTCGCGTCACTTGTCATGCCTTTTCTTGTCAACCTTACTCATTACGTACAGCACTGAGTATTGAGCTCTTAATAGTAGTAATAATACGATACGATTAATATACAATTTGTAGCTGCCACGTGCTCATATGTTCTTTAGCATCGAGATATTCGATTGAAAATAGCCGCATGGTTGGCTTATTCAAATAATTTACCTCGAGACATGAGGTACATTATATATTTCCAGCAATTTCTCCGGATTTTGTCATGTAAGTAAAATGAGCATTACATGTTATCTAAAGTAATTATCTTCATTTTAAAAGTAACGATGATATGGCTTTTCATACGAATTATGATTGAAAAGGATTCGCATTCTATTTTAAGACGGAAGAAGTATATATTTTGTACTTACTCTCTGACAGTCCACTTCGAGTGTTATTATTTGTGACATTTATTTTGATCTAATTTTCATTTTTGAATTGTTATTTTTAATCTAATAGTTATTTTAAATTTCAATAATTATAAAATATAATTATTATATTTACACAAATGTTTATGATTTAAGAATATTAAATAAAAGGTGGACATGTAATAATTTATATTATTAAATTGTTAACAAAATTCATAATTCTTTTATTACGAAACGTTAGAACTAGACTGAGAGTATATCAATGACGCTAAGAAACACAGATTACTAAAAGAGGCCTGAGTTTGAAGGGAATATCCATAGAGACCTTCATCGAAAGAGCTTCCAGGTTTAGAGACTAAATGCTTATGTAAATTTATATTATTTTAGATGCAAAATGTAGATCTGATTTTTCAATATGAATTATATATAAAGATTTGTATTTATTTCTTGCAGACGGCGAGGTTAATAGGTGAGGTTGTCGTAATAATGATGTCAATGTTCCGTTTATAGTTTTGCGATGCACCATTAGACTTTGTGAGTTTTTATACATGTTATATGACTAACGGCTAATGGATATACTACTACTTGTCTACTACACTAGCTTTAGTTTATGATTATCCTTTTTGTAGCGTACACGCTCCCACCACGACCAATTAAACGTCCATACTTTACTAAATGGAAAGAAGTTATGTGTCTTATCCACTCAGCCACGCCGATTTTTTCTCAACTTTTTCTTTAGAAATTTTACCGCAAAATATATAGTAGAAGAAAAGTACACTAGAGATTACTAAAACTTTAAGAAAATTAAAACATATACGTAAAAAATTTTTACCTACTCGACAAAATGAAAGGAAAAAATAAAATTTATTTAAATTTAAATTAGACATAAAAATTATATTGTTTTCAGGTATAATGAAATATTTTAAGAAATATGTATTGTTAGATGAAAAGAGTATCTAAAATGAAATCAAATTTATGAGTGAAATTATTTATTTATTTATTTGATAAAGGAAAAATCTTATTAAATAATTTTATTTTATTTTTAAAATAAGCATCTTTGCTGTTTCTAAACGCTATTGTATTACTTTTATCTCCATATTTAAAACTAATCCTCCAAACTAGATACCCTAAAGTTAAAAATCGGAAATATTATTTTATAGAGATTACATATAAAAGATTAGAGGGGTTTATTCAATTCGGCCCTTAGTATTCTTGAGGTTTTGAAGATGGCTCTCAAAGTCTAGGTGAACTAACGTGCTGATTAGGGGTCTGGGACCACGACCCCAAACGTTTAGAAATGCTTCTTAATCGTAAGAATTTTCAAAAAGATTTAAGTTTATCTATAAATTATTATTTACTAATTATGTTCATAACCTAATTTATTGGAGCGGTTAAATCATCGAACTTATATACATGACATCAAGGTTCATGTTTTGAAAAATATATTGTATTTTATTTTAAGTTGATTAGGAAATTTGATAATTTGGTCCCAATATCATTTTGCTGGCTCCGTCCCACTGTTGATTAATCGGAATGCTTGATAGTCATCAAAGATATATTGGATTGATTGGAGTTTTAGTTCATTCAGTAGTGAATGTAATCAATAAGATTTACACATTCATCGTTTTCTAAGCAATAAAGAAGGATGATGCGGGAAACTTGTCTAAATCTAAACTGTCCAAAAACCGATTCACTGATTTTAATTCGATGAAATTTAAGTCAATTGATAATAAATTATTAATCAACTTGCGCATTTACCTTGTAAATACTGAGCATGATTATTCACTGTTCAACATTGCGTGTTTGTTTTGTTTGCAATAGGAGTGATTGAAAGGGGAGAATTAAAACTTGTGTTGAAATTTTGATTCGTGATAGAAATCCAGCTATAATAATTAGTTTTTTGTTTATTTTTCTATGTTAGTTCGTCATGTGGATTTTTGTTGGGAATGAAACGCTTTTAGTTTCTCTTTGGAACATATAGTTGCCCAACTACTGATGTTTACTTGCAATCATATTGAGAATTCGGATTGTCTTCTTGGATAGTGTGTGTGCTTCTTCCTTTGATGTGAGTGTGTGTACTCCTTCTTTTAGAATTGATAATTCCTTCCAAGTAAACCACACTATATGCACAATATTTGCACACGTAATACATTTATAAATATCAAAATGATGGCCATTATTTTCAATAAATTTTTCTAATACAAATTATCCATTTAAAATCCACTCCCCTTATAAAATGGAATATATGACCTCTCGATATAGAAGAAATGTCTAATCATTACGTCATGAATGGTTATTATTTTTACTAATTACATGAGAGACATATTTTATCAAGTAGTGGAAGTTTCAAAAAGTATTCTTTAGTAAGTGTATTTACTTCAACTTCACACTATAAATTGAAGTAAATACTCCCTAGTAAAAATACAGTAAATACTCCTAATGAAAATAACATGTAATCAAAATAGATATTCTCAATATAAAATCCCCATTTAGTTGAAATTTGATTCAACAAATGAGCAACCTCACTAATGGCAGGCCTTGACCTAGTTTTCTCATTAGCACACAATAAAGCTATCCTAAAATACTCCTTGACATTTTCTTCACTTATATTTTCTTCCCTTTCACCATTATAAACCATTTCCATCTCCTTATTTTCCTCCACCATTTTCCTAGCCCATTCCACGAACCCTAATTCCTTTCCATCCAACACCACAGGCCAATCCGGTCGTCGTTGCGACGCAACCTCCACCATCAAAACCCCGAAGCTATACACATCCGCCAAAACGGTGGCCGCTGTGTTCCCTTCCCAGTACTCCGGCGGCATATACCCCATCGTCCCGGCCACTTGGGTAGACACGTGCGAGCTGGACCTGTTAACGCACCTTGCAAGCCCAAAATCAGCAATATGGGCCTTAAAATTTCGTGTCCAAAAGCACATTACTGGACTTGATATCTCTGTGAATTATTGGCGTTTCAAGCCCATGCAAATATGAAATTCCGTTAGCTAGCTCCTTTAACGACTTCCAGCCTCTGATCCCAAGTTAACGGAATCTTCACGGTTACTTCTCCGGAGTCGTCCGCATAATCTGACGTGTCGTGTAACCATTGGTCGAGACTTCCATTCTCCATATATTCGTAAATTAGCACCCGGTCTTGACCGGTGGCGCAGTAGCCGAGAATCCTAACGATGTTTCGGTGCTTCAACTTTCCCAATGTTTCCATTTCAGCCCGAAACTCTCGAAACCCTTGAAAAGCGTCTGGGTCAAGTTTTTTGATGGCGACGGTTCCGCCGTCGGTGAGCTTAGCCCTATAAACGAGACCGAAACTTCCGTCGCCGATGATGAGATCCGGGGAGAAGTTCTTGGTGGCTATGATTAGCTCCGCCATGGACATCATGGTCAACGACGGGTCAAAAGTGGCGCTTTCGGCGGTAGTAATGGAGGTTAAATCGGGTCTAGTGATGCGGGTTTGGGTAATCTGATGATGGGTTCGATCGGGTTTTATATAAATCTTGCAAAGGACGATGATGAAAGCAAGGATTAAGGTTAGAGCAAAGAAAACTAGCAGTTGCTGCTAAAACTGCTTGCAGACTTGGATCCATGAAATTTTTTTTAAAAAAAAAAAAGAAGAAGAAGATATTTTTGTTGGAGAATGAAATTGAATCAGAGAGTGAAGTTGAGAACGTGACAATCCGCCATTAATGGATTTTTGTTTGAATCTGTCTCGTTGTTGAAATTTCAAGGAAGGTGAAGTGAAGGCCAAAATTTTTTAGTTTGAGTTTTTGACTATTCGTTTTGTTTTCACGTCATTCGTACCTCTCTCAGTGACCAAGTCAACGGAGCTGGCAGGAATTCAGTCGTATGGATTCTATTTCAAGTGTTTATTTCATTTTATTCATATTATGGCCGGAAAGTCCCTTAATTTTATGGAGATGTTCGTTTCGATCCTTTAAACTATTCCCATCACATTCCAATCCTTGATCCATTCATGAGTGGCTGTCTTCTGAGTGAGTGAACATTTTATGATTGCTCATTTACCTCCAATGCTGTAAAGCTATATATGAGATCGAAAGATTATTAAAAAACGTCAAGTAATATTCAAACGTGCCTTTCACTCCATAATGTTACATAATTTTATTCGGAACCACGCGGCAATGGCATTTACTTAGTCAACTTTCTTCTCAATTTGATCGTCGAAGTGTGTATATATATATTACTCCGTCCCTTATTATTCATAGCTTTTTTTAAATAATTTATATAAAAAAAACGATAAATAATTGTAGACGAGAGAGAGATAGTATAGAATTTTTTATAAATTAAGGCTGAGTTTCTGATCAAGGGAGATTATGATGTATTTATCGAATACCTCTAAATTAAATATAATATTTGAGAAATGAAATTTCGTTTTGGGAAAAAAAAAAACATGTAAAAAAAGTATTTTTATTAGTTTATTTGAGATATGAGATTGAATTATTAATGCTGACATTCGTATCTGCAATCACAAGTATAGATAGTAGGTAATACGGTAGGACCACAGACCCCAATACCATTATTTTTAATTTTGCAAATCCTGACGCATTTGATTTGAGTTTCGCATCTCCATCCCTCATAACATACTTTAGCTTCTGCTCCATAATTGTTCTGAATTTCTATCATCTGTATTGAAAGAAAAGAAAAGAAAGAAAAAAAAAACCATAGTAAATATATATTACATGTCATTTTTAATTTAACAATTTGCATCCATAGAAATGTAATATTGACGAGAAAATTATCTGATAACATACCATGACAGAGACACTAAGTAAGACCAACAAGACGGTGAAAGTGGAAATCCTTGCCATTTCTCAAAATTTAAAATCTTTTAAAAAATAAGTAAAGCTAACTTAAAATAATAATAATAATAATAATAATAATAATAATAATAATAATAATAATAATAAAAAAAGAATAAGTATAACTTTTGTGTTTAATATTTTGTGAGTGATGATGAGTAGAAAGGGTTAACCACCTATTTAAACTATTTAAACTAGAGTATTCCTATTTTTTTTAGAAGTTATTTAGAAGAAGGAAAAAAATCTGCTCAAATCATTCTTATCTTCTTTCTTTTTTTAAAGTAAGTTAAATTTGACAAAATATTTTTAACAAATCAAGTAGAAAAAATGTCATTTTTTAGTTTCTAAAATAAAAATGTCAAAGTAAGATTATAAAATAAAATCCAGATTAATTTATTTTCTATTTACTAGTCAAACTTGAGATTTTATGTATTTCAATTAAGAAAAAAACTTGTCCTATATTGAGTAACTCATGATATTTCTAAAATGTATATTACACTTTACTTTATTTTAAGGGTCAATTTCCTTACTTTATTCAAATAATTTTTTGAAAAACTGAAACATATTTTCAAAATGACTAAGATATTACTTCCCTATATATACTAGAAGATTCCTATTTTTTTTTTAGAAGTCATTTAGAAGAAGGGAAAAAATATGTTCAAATCATTCTTATTTTGTTATTTTTTTAAAAAGTAAGTTAAATTTGACAAAATATTATACAGTATTAGCAATTTAAATTGATAAAATGTCATTTTTTAGTTTCTAAAATAAAATGTCAAAATAAGACTATAAAATAAAATCCAGATTTATTTATTTTTTTGATTACCAGTCAAACTTGAGATTTCATGTATTTCAATTAAGAAAAAAGCGTGTCCTATATTGAGTAAGTCATGATATTTCTAAAATGTGTGCTACACTTTACAAGGCATAATTTTGTGGACAAAAGATTTGCAGAAAAGTTAATAAAAACTTTAATTGAATAAAGAATAAATATGTCATTTTTATAATTATTCTCTTCGCCTTAAATTAAATGTTAATATATATATAATTTTTTTTTAAATGGGATGTAAATTTTGACAAATTTAAAAAACATTAATTATATTTTTTCATTATATCCTCACCACCTTCATCTTCATGTCTCATACACTCTCTCTCACCAACTTCACCTATATATCTTTTATGAGGATTTTTTAGTCTATACAATCATAATTATATTGAAAAATAAATTAAAAAATATATTTTATTAATTTGTGTGAAATTTTTTAAATTAATATTTAATATTTTATTAAATTTTTTGTTCAATTTTGTTCACTAATCTTTTGTTTAAAAATCAATAGAGTTACTGTACTTTATTCTAATGGTCAATTTCCTTTCTTTTTTTCTTATCAAATAATATAATTTTTTAAAAACTGAATACATGTTTATAAAACACTAAGATATTACTTCTTCATCCTTCTTCCTTTTTTTTTTTTGGAGACATAAAAAACTGAAGAAATAAACTAAACAATTTTATTCTGATCACCTATATATTCATTTCTACAATAGCATTTGTTCCTAAAATGACGCAAACTTATTTTTAAGGTTTTTTTGAAAGTCATCGCGTAGTTACACGACGCGTGTAATTACGCGTCCGTATAATTACGTATGAAATAATTTTATACT
>JANIEQ010000960.1:0-11584 GCA_024708375.1 Oxalis stricta | reverse complement strand
CGTTACTTGTTGTAACTGAAGGTTCAATGAACGTATAATTAACAATATGTATATTATATTATCGGCCATCTTATCTTATCTTATATACAATAGCTGAGATTTTTCCAAGCTTTTTAAATCTTCGCAGAAATTCAATTACCAATTAAATTGCAAATTTTATTGTCAAATCAACATCCGACACACTGATCGCTTTTATTAATGAATAAGTAATTTTGACACATATATTTTAACTTTGAGTTTAATTAGGTTTTGAGTTAGTTACAATTTTAAGTTAATGATATTTTTTCCTATTCTAATAAGAAATCAAAACACAATAAAAACATAATGATTCCTAATAAAATTCTACCAATTACTTTTAATTTTAAATGTAGTTCTAATTGCAAAATTGAATTATAAATTTTATTGTCAAATCAACATCCGACACATGACGTTTTATTAACGAATAGTAATTTGACACATGTATTTTAGAACTTTGAGTTTAATTAGGTTTCAAGTTATAATTTTAAATCAAGTGATATTATTTTTTTCTTTTCTAATTAGAAATCAAACAAAAAATATAATGATTCCTAATAAAATTCTACCAATTACTTTTTACTAATATAATAATTTTATTCATAATTAGGAACTATTCTCTACGAATTCTATTCTCATTCATCGTAATTAAAACGAACATATATAAATATATATATGTGTGTATATACTTTTATTATCGAATTAATTTCGACTCATAATTTTTTATTAGCGAATTAAATTTGACACATGAATTTTTTTCCTATCTATTATTTAAAAAATTATTCTTAATAAAATTATAATACACTATATATATTTTTTCTAATTTTCTTATTAAACAATTTTTTCTAATTAAAATCCATTATATTATTTTTTCCTATTCTAATTAAAACGGACACATTTCTTTTTTTCCAATTCAAACGAGTATATTATTTAAAAAATATTTCTAATCAAATATAATATATATTATTTTTCTAATTTTTTTTATCAAACTATTATTCCTAATAAAAATCGCTATATTCTTTTTTACTATTTTTAATTAAAACGGACATATCTTATTTTCAAACAATAGGAACAATTAAATTGATTAGATGCAATTATAAATTTTATTATCAAAACAAATCTTGATATGTGACTTTTATTTTTCTATGTTTATTATTTTTGAAAACAAAATAAATTTTTAATTCTAATAGGATTGTAGATTTTGAAATAAAATCAAAATAATTATAATTGATATAAAGTTAAAATAATTTCCTTTTAATATAATATTTGACATATATTTAATAATGTTTAATATAAATAATTATTATATAATTTTTCATATGATATATTTAAATTATTAATTTTTAAAGGCATGGATTTTTCGATTCAACTGACGGGTCCACTGACTTGTATAGACAATAGAGAGACTTTTTCAATTTAAATTTGTTCCAATTGCAAATTCAATTGTAAATTTTATTGTCAAATCAACATTCGACACATGACGTTTTATTAACAAATAGTAATTTGACACATGTATTTTAGAACTTTTGAGTTTAATTAGGTTTCAAGTTACAATTTTAAATCAATGATATTATTTTTTTCCTATTCTAATTAAGAAATCAAAACACAATAAAAATATAATGATTCCTAATAAAATTCTACCAATTACTTTTTCCTAATATAATAATTTTATTCCTAATCAATTTTCTATCTATTATTTTTAAAAATTATCCTAATAAAATTATAATACACTATATTTTTTTTAATTTTTTTATTAAATAATTTTTTCTAATTAAAATTCATTATATTATTTTTTCCTATTCCTAATTAAAACGGACATGTCTTCTTTTTTCTTATTCAAATGGGCATATTATTAAAAAAATTATTCCTAATCAAATTATAATATATATTATTTTTTTCTAATTTTTTATTAAATTATATTTCTAATTTAGAATTTTATTTTAATTAGATTTCAAATTATAATTATAAGTCATGATATTTTTTTCCTAATTCTAATTAGAAAATTCAAAACATACATTATAAAATATTATTCCTAATAAAATTATAATATACTATTATTTTTTCTAATTTTTTTATTTAACAATTATTCCTAATTAAAATCCATTATATTTATTTTCTCTATTCTTAATTAAAATGGGACATATCTTCTTTTTCTTATTCAAAGGGCATATTGTTAAAAAAATTATCCCTAAACAAATTAAAATATATATTATATTTTTCAAATTTTATTATTAAACTATTATCTTAATAAAATTCGCTATATCTTTTATCTAACTCTAAATTAAATTGACATATCTTATTTTTGAAAAAAAATAATTTTTTAATTCTAATAGGATTGTAGATTTTGAAATAAAATCAAAATAATTATAATTGATATAGAGTTAAAATGATTATCTTTTGATATAATATTTGACATAGATTTAATAATGTTTAATGTAAATAATTATTATATAATTTTTTATAATATATATTTAAATTATTAATTTTTAAAAGATTTAATCCGTCCGTCCGGACGTCCACCGACTGGGTTAATTAAAAGTCCAAATCATTTATAACTCAACCTCATGTTTCACTTTTTATCTGAAACATCCGAACAATGCCGTTAACATTACTACAAGATGATGGAATTATGGTTTGGCCTTAAATTAAATACTATATTTCTAACCTTAAAAAGAAATCTATTAATTCCAGACCATATTTGTGGGTGATGCGACATAATTAAAGATAAACGGGAGTAACACGAAAATTAAACAAATTGATTTGTTGTGCCATATTTTACCTCTCATCAAACACAATTATCATGTTTTCTCCCTTGGTTCCAATCAATCTTACATTAAAGCATTGTTTATAGTTCTCTGAAAAAAATATCTACCTCATTTACAAATTGGATTATTATCGAGATGGAAAAGTTGTTATAATCTTTAAAATAATAAATAATAATAATAAATAAATAAACTTACTTATAAGAAGCATACTTGAGTTGCTTGACATACAAGTGGATAGAACTGTCTTTTGGATGAATTTGATTTGAATGGAAATTTGAAATGTTGTACTAATAAAAATACAAGAAATCACAATTTATAATAAAAACGAAAAGGAATAATCTTTGTTTGAAGATAATATTGCTAAAAACTTCATATAAACTTAATCCGTAAACTAAAAATAGAGGCAAAGTGATCACTTTGTAGGAATATTTGATTTCCGAGTTGTGTATAAGTGCTCCCAGCTGATACATTTGCTCCGAGTAGATCGCCAAACTACGACACTCGGCCTAGGCCCATTTATTTTAATATATGTCTCACATTAACTTTGGGCCACATAGTTCTCGGCCATTAGTTTATATTTAATTAATGATGAATTTAAATTTTAAATTCTTTAAATAAATACGTGAACGAGCGAGAATTTGAGTATTTTTTATTTTTGGAAAAAAATATTGTTCAAACAAGAGGGAAAGACCAGAGACGTCAGAGCTCATCACGTGACTCACATGACTCACATCTCATGGCTAGGCAATACAGAGATACTATGTTTAATTAATAATGCAATTTTCACCAATCATTATATAAAAAAATCGAATAAACCTTCATTCTTTTTTTCTTTTTTTATGTTAAATAAATCTTATTCTGAATCTCTTCCTGATTTACTTGTCATTATCGATTCCTAGTTCATTTATCCACTTTTAACAATCTGCAATACTATGGGCACACAACCAATTTGATTGGATATTAAGTGGGAAATCAATTATTAATTTTTGAAAATAAATAAATACTCTCTCATCTCAAAAATATGCAAATTTTTCAATATAAATTACATGTAAAAATTTAGATCTATTTTGACACTCAAATAAGATTTATTTAATGCACTAAAATGAATAAAAAATCTAGGAATACATAAAAAAAATATGGAAATTTTCTTATAACATCGAGTTATATGAATTTTTGTTTTTCATTCCTAATTAAATTCACCTATCCATAAAATTTCAATTTCAATGTTCGCTTCTTAGAAACAAATCTTCAATTTTTCTAAAGAATAAACGTAGAACCATTAAACCACTCAATAACTATATGATATTTGAATAAAAAGTTAGATTAAATTAATTTAATGACAAATCCTCCCGTGAGCTTTGATTATAGTACCACGGTAAGAAAAAAAAATTGATGCTTTCCTAAGGTATAATTCGGTACAATGTCAAGAAGTGAAGAAGATAGTACTCATAAATAATTGAGGCTATATTGATGACAACTCCTATGAAAACAAAAATTATTTTTGTCTGCGAAATAATTTCAAAGGTCACGACGACTACGAAATGTAAGCATTTATTTATTTTATCTTTTTATTTCGGGAAAAATAAATAAGGAATTTCATTTCATTTAAATGCAAGAAGACGAATACAGAGATGAAGTCCAAAATGTTGCCATTCGTTTGCCTCTACAACTACACACTGACATAATACCGCTGGCATATATATTCACTCGTAAAATTTCAATTTTATTCCTTACAAAGATTTATGAATGGTTATTATCCGGCCGATTTTATCATGCGTGCTAAACGAGTCTTAAATTATTTGGACGGATTTTTTACCGTTCTATACGATTAAACTTAATTCATTTTTCTGTAAATTTTTGTTCAATCGATTGCCTACAATCTTTTTGCTTTGTTTGAAATGAATTTGAATCATATCAAGTGATTATTAGAGTGTTATAATGTGTTTAAGATTTCTTTCTTAAAAAAAGAAACATTTATGTAAATTCTATACTGTATCTAGATTAAAAGCACTTTTAAATTAGGATAAGATAAGATTAAAATAAAATTATAACATCTAATCTTTCAAGATAAAGTTATTAGTATATAAAAAACATAATCTACAATGAAACTACAACAAAATATAACATAAGGCAATAATTTAATAGCAACGGTGTCTTTACATACACAGAAAGTGAAATGTACCTATACTTAATTTAGAATGAGACAATTATGCACAAACTTTCGTGGTCGATGATACATTTCACTTATCCTCATTATTATAGCTTAATTAATCAATCTATACAAATCATTTCTCCTTCTTCCACGAACTTTTTGGAAAGAGTAATAAAGGTGATGCAATTTCTTAAAGTAGGAGTAAAATTTTCAACCTCTATATATGATTCCTTCTGCTTTCATCCGATAACATATATAGTAATTGAAATTGTTCAATTAATTGATAGTATCGTACGGGAGAAATTGAGACTTGTTGTTGCTGGTGATAATGTCATAATTTAATAATTTTTTACGTGTGTGATGATCAATTGGTTCAAATCCAAATTTTTAAACGAGTATTCGTTTTATGTTTCAAAACACATCCCGTTTTATATTGGACATTTGATGTGTATATTTTGGCATTTTTATAAAAAAATATATTTTTTAAGCTCACGCTTCAAACTTCCAACCAACACGCAATTACACCATCATGATCTAAGTCAATAAAATAGTCAAACAATTACTTAAATGGAGACTCCTTTTTGTGATACAAAGAATCCTTTAGTCCCAAGCATACACTCAATACTTTCTAAATTGTCTGCCTTCTTTTCGCTATGGAATGGCGTTGCTTGTGAAAGCAACAACCTATCTTTCCACAAAAGAAATATCCCATCCAATCAAAACCAAGATAACGACACATACCAATTTTCTTTTGCAAGAAAACGAAATTGAATCACATATATTTACAGAGGGAGTCTTGCTACACGTCATGATTTGGACTTTGCAACAGTAACTTACAATTCAAGGTATCCCAAATCTGATATTGGGGTTGTTAATAATTTCCTGGATTTTATTGATATAGACTACAAAAAGAATGCACTAATTGTACCTTACATATGTTACAAAATAAAGTTATAAACAAAAGAATGGATTTCTAATATGATAAAATAAACAAATTAATAATATTAGACTATGTGATCATCAGCAGCGAAACTGTTTTCCGATGAAGAAGATGAAAGATTGGCCATGTCGCCAGCATTGCAATCGGATAAACTGTCTTGCAAGCTAAGTAATAGATGGGAAGTGGTAAAGCTCATAGAAGGTTTGGCTCTTGGGACAATGGGAACATCTTTATCGCCCACCAACATCTGGACCACACATCTCATTGTAGGTCTAGCCAAGGGATCAGGGTGGGAACATGCTAGCCCAACCAATAGGACCCTCCCTCATCTCGTTCTCGTCAAACTGACTGTCCAGCCTGCAATCGAATCGCACTCAACAATCTCCCTTCCCTATGCAAACTCCAAACCCACTCCACCAGATTGCTCCCACCTCTTCCAGCAGGACGCGTCTTTCCTCGATTGGCCTTCTCCCGCTAGCCACCTCGAGAACCACCGCTCCATAGCTAAAAACATCCGTTTTCTCGGTAGCTCTTCCCGTCAATAAATACTCTGGAGCTAGATATCCCATTGTGCCAGCAGCTACTGTAGCATCCGGCGATTTATCGTGCTCGACTTGTCTCGCCAAACCGAAATCTCCAAGCCTGGCATTGAAACCTTCATCAAGCATTATGTTACTTGTCTTTACATCTCGGTGAATCACCTGGTTTTCACATTCTTGATGCAAGTATGCCAATGCGGAAGCAACGCCCATCAAAATTTTCCGACGATGAGGCCATGGTAATCGATGTCCTAGCTTCGAATAAAGCTTTATCAAGACTACCATTCGGCATTAGATCATACACTAACAAAATTTCACTTTCTCGTGGCACCAGCCTTGCAGCCTAACTAGATTTCGGTGCCTTAGGGTTCCAATTATAGACAACTCGGAAAGAACTCGGTCTTACCTTGACCATTATGACTACACCTCTTAACGGCGATAATGTCACCGTTGTCGGACAATATCCCCTTATAAACAGTCCCAAATGCGCCATGTCCGATAACTCTATTAGCATTAAAGCATTTGGTAGCTGATCTAAGCTCCTTGTAGCTAAATTCCTTAGGCATTTTGATAATATCGGATGCAAAAGACTCGGACTTTTTTACAGGTTTGAATTTTTTAGCATAAACCCAGACTAGGATCGCAACGAAAAAGGCTAGAAAGAAAGCACTAGCAGTTACCACTCCGGCGACGGCTCCAGCACCTTGCTTGCACAATTGGTTGTGACACGAATCGCTGCTCCGCTGTGTGGTGGAGATTGGATGGGACGCGGTGGGGCCCAATGAAGCCCTCGGCGGCGGCGATTTCACAGAGTTAGCCGTTGGGTTGTTCAAAGACGCCGTCGGCGGACCCGGGGAGGAGAACCCGGACCCGAATCGAAAGAAGAGCTAAAACTCCACCATTCAATACTATGGATCTCTGTACTTCCTTGCGTCGAACCGGAGAAACCCACGTACATGAAGTCATTCACGAACTGATCGAGATCGAGAGTGAAGGACAAAAATGGCTCTTTCGGTTTCAAATTGGAATAAGAAACGGAGATGTTGGAAAATTCGGGTCGACCCATCAAAGTCAATCCATGAATTCACCGAGTCGCCGGTTGTTAGATCAATATTAATCGCACCCAAGTCGCCAACTTGTGACGAAATCATGCTATTTAGATCCAATCCCACGTGGTTCCCATTAATGTCCTTAAATTCAACGTCCATTAATGTATCAAACTCCACCGCAATAAAACCCGACCCGGAACTTTCGTCACCGATCAAACCCAAAAACCCACCAGCCTCGCCGATGGTTAACGAGTCCGGCACTATAACGAAGGCCAGCCCGCCGCCGATCGACGATGGGTTCAAGTTGGTAACCGAGAATGAGAAAAAAGTCGAGAAACTCGCCGGGACTTCGGACCCCGGTTGCCGGAACCTTATGGGTTTACCATATAATGCCCGACCGGCGCCGGAATTAGGAACGGCGAGGTCTCGAGTGAGCCTTACACTACCATTGTTCAAGTGAGCATCTCCAAGTAGCTTCAAACTGTTTAGAGTGAGAGTTCCGAAATCGAATTGAGTTGACCCGATTACAGAATTGAGCCCAAAACAGAGCAACAAGAACAAGCAACAACAACAAAGTTTCGACATTATCTAGCTAATTCGTTAAAATGCCCATCAAACTAACATTAGGAAGAAGATTGAAGAGAGAGAGAGAGAGAGAGAGAGAGAGAGATGATAACAGAGGAGATACTAGTATTGTTCTGTTGTGAGATATGGTGTTAAGGAGAGAATCCAAAGAGACAGGTGGTTGGGTAATGTGACACGTGTCCTTTTCTAACGGTTATTTTTTTCTTTCGGCTTTGCTTGTAGTTGTACTAGCATTCTTTATTTTATTTTATTTTTATTTTTCTTTCGCTCCACCTTTTTTTCTTCCCCTCGTCTTTACACTTTCTACACGCTCGCATCGTACGTGGGAGGTAAATTATTATTTTTTTGAATATCCATAGGGAGGTAAACAATACTTACCGTTTATCATAGATTAAAATGTTTTTTTTTGTTAGATTGAAGTCTGCAAATAATAATTTAAGTCGATACCATTAAACATAAAATAATCAAAAAGAAAGAAAGAAAGAAGGGCTGAATGAGTTAAAAGTTTCCCGAGTTGTAGTCTTATTGAGTAAAATATGAGTTAAAAGTTTACCGAGTTGTAAACTTGTTGAGTAAAACATCTCCAGTTGTAGCCTTGTTGAGTAAACATGAGTTAAAAGTTTACCGAGTTGTAATGTTGTTGAGTAAAACATGAGTTAAAAGTTTACCGAGTTGTAGCCTTGTTGAATAACATAAACCGAGATGTAGCATGCTGAACAAAACATGAGTTAAAAGTTTTCCGAGTTGTCGAGTACATCATCCCGAGTTGTAGACTTGTTGAGTAAATCATCCCTAGTTGTAGCCTTGTTGAGAAAAGCATGAGTTAAAAGTTCACGTAGTTTAGTTGTAGCCTTGTTGAATAAAATATCCCGAGTTGTAGAGTTGCTGAGTAAACATGAATTAAAAGTTTCCCGAGTTATAGCCTTGTTGATTAAAACATGAGTTAAACGTTTCCCGAGTTGTATTGTTGTTGAGTAAACAATCCCGACACGTAGCGTTGCTGAATAACATATGAGTTAAAAGTTTTCCAAGATGTAGCTTTGTTGAGTAAATCATCCCGAATTGCAGCATTTTTTTTTTATTATTATTAGGAAAAAAAAGTTCATTACCCATTTGTACTTCTGGTCCTGGAAAATTATTAATATAATTGTAAGCAATTTTTTTTTTTTTTTTATGTGAGCAATACTTTGGGCAAATAGGCAAGTTCATATTATTTCCTTTACCCTTTTAAATAGAAACTTTATTTATTTAAAATTTCACAGAACTTGCTACTACAAGACTTATAAAATTAGTTAGTGTTGACGTAGCGGCAATCTTTCCTAACTTCTCCTTGGTCATCAGTTAACGGGTTAGTCTCCGACAACAATTGCACAGCCCTTGCAAACTGGCCGTGGAAGTAGTCGTTATCGGCCGCCATTTTCTCCACGTACGGCGCCGTTAATGGATCGGAAGTCAACTGTTGATCGACTAAGAGCAACCCTTTGTGTTCCAACAAGTTCTTGTAGTAGAAATTGTCTAGTATCATTGGCGTTTCTCTGTCGTTCCGTGCGTATTGGACTTCTTTTGGATCCGGGTCGGGTGTGGGGCACCTTTCTTTGAGGTAGACGGCATAATCCGGGTCTAAGGTCGGATCCACTGTCGGATAAAGTCTATGTACTAAGTTCGTACAGTGCACTCTGCCTACTGAATGAGCTCCTATACACACACACGATATATATATATTTAGGGTTTATGCATAATTAATGTTTTTGTATAAAGATTTTAACATATAGACTATCTGAATTTAAAATTCATAATCATGCTACTACTACTGCTGAACTCTAATTAATTATTTGTCGCTTTTTCTATACAATCTTAATAAGATAAATTGACAAATAATTGAGACGGAAGAGTACCTAATAGAGCGACTGTTCCTTCAGTGTCAATGCCGATTGACTGGAATCGATCAAGCACCGAAGAGATGGAATCGTTGTGGTTAGGGATGAAGGTTTCAACCTCTGCCAAATAACTCTCTATGCTATCTTTCCTTCCCGTTTTCATTTCAATTCTAGGTCCCTCCAGCTGTATACAATAATACAATCAATCTCGTTAAATAATACTGATGTATTAATATATAATCTCTGCAAAACTTAAAAGAAAATTCCGGTTCTAAATCAAAATTTTCATATAATTGTGTATCAATAAATATTTAATAGCCTCATTTAATTAATCAAATCTTATATATCTCGACATTATTAATTTAAAGAGGTTGAATTGTATTAACGTACCATGACGATAGCATCCCTTGCAGAGAGAGCAACGATATCGGCACAAGAAACAGTTTGAGGACATTCTTGTTCGACGGCATTCTTGATTGTATTTACATACTTGAAATTTCTCATCCCAAAACTTCTAACAGAATTCTTCTCTGATTCCATCCCTCGAGCACTCTCCAACAATAACGACGCGTCGCATGACTATACAATACATATATGAATATTCGACAATTAATTGCAAATTTTCATGTGTGATTTATAAATTAATTGGGCATCAACTAATATATAATTTCATTTTCCTTATAAATATACCTTGACGAGGCAGTCGTGGAAGAGATTTCGAACCCAAGAGACGGCTGTATTACCATGTTCTTTATACAGACTAATGACTTGTTGTTTGATTATCTCCTCTGCATTTGGGCAACTCTCTTCATAGTAGCTCAGCTGGAGATCACTTTAGCTGCATGCATGCATGCATATATATTAAATAAATACTCAGCCGCTCCTTGATTAAGTGTTACATCGACACTTAATTAAGGACGGAGATAAGTATATATATATATATATATATATCAAACAAATAATTATTAATAAGCTAATTTCGGGGTATATAATGATAAAAAAAAAAGTGGCTATAAGTAATATTAATGTAGTTCAAATGAAGTATTACTAAATCATATACACATCTCTTTCTCCCGTGTGAATATCCCTAATTCATTTCCTTACAATTTAACATAATTATGCGACGAATAAAATCAATTGCTATATTCATCTCAAAATACATGATGTCTCGTTCATCCAAATTGACATGTATCTAATCAATTTAGATGAACCTAATATCGAAAAACATAATCATGCATTTTGATATGAATGGAGTATATAAACGATCTAAAATAATACCGGCATGAAAGTACTCGGGAGAGTGAGTATAGTAAAATAAGGAAGAGGGTGGCGCAGCCGTGACTGGTCTTGTAAGTGGTGGCGGTGCCCATTTTAAGACTTAATGTTTTTGTTTTCACTCTTTTCTATAGTTAATTTGTGTGTACATATGTGACAATGAGTTAACGAGAACTTAAAATGCGTGATACATTATATAGGATACGGAAGACGACAAAACACTAATCAATTGTAGAATTATTATTCTCTAATATACGTACTAATTAATCCCACTATAGGCCTCTTTATTTGACCTTTCGGTTGCTTGGCATGCAATTAACCCACTCCTGTAGCCCAAGTGATCCATCCACATCTACCAAGTAAACGAGTCAGTGGGGGATTTTTATAAAA
>JANIEQ010000958.1:0-11443 GCA_024708375.1 Oxalis stricta | reverse complement strand
TTATATGTAACTAAAATACTTAATTATGTTTTAATATCTTATGGAGGATACAAAACTCGAATAAAGATTTATTTGCTAAATTGATAAGTGTTAAGTGCGTAACTCCAGGGGCATACTCGAGTGATCTTTCCAGTCTTTAGAGAAAAATCGCGAGGGGGTGTCGCGCGAAAGGAATAAAGGACACGATCGAGTGCAGCCAAACAACCCTGTCGGAGCTACGGTCGTCGATGAAGCCCGATCAACATATGGAAATGCTCGTATTGATGTCGTCCTATTCATCCATGACATTTGATTGTATTGCAATTCATCGATAACGTAAAGTACCAATTGATTAGGGTTCCACTGTTCATATTTGTTGATTTCGGGTATTCTCGTTCTCTCTCAATGCTCGATGGGTTAATGCAATTCAAAGCTCCATTTAGCTTGGAAATATTGTTCTAAGGTTGTTTGGTTGAATCAATTTTATCGTTTAAGTACTCTAGATTAAAATTGCGGTTCGAATTGCTCAAAGCTGGAAAGTTGAGTTGTGAATTGGGAGAATTTTCTGTAGGACTCTTTTCTTGTACGTTTCAATTCAGGTAGACTACATTGAGTCTTAGGAAGTTGTCATGGAGGTGTATGTAAGATTTGAGCCAAAGAAAAAGAGATTTGCTATTGAAGAGGCCAATATTAGTTAATGTTCAAACAAGTCAAGTAGTGATTTTTAGTTTTAGTTTAAGTTCAAGAAAAGTGCTAATGTAGTTTCATTTAGAGTAGTATGGTGGAGGTTTCTGCAATGGTGGCAACTCATTTCAATGGTCGAATTGAAAGTCAACTTCAAAGTCAACTATTTGAGCCTTTTGTGATATGATCTGCAATTTTATGAAGAAGAAGAATTTTCCTACTTTACAAGTTTTAAAATTAGTTAGAAGTGGAGAGCAAGTAAAATGCTTGCATTTAGAAGATATTTTCCTTTTCGGTATTAGTATTATATACTGTCTTGTCTAGTTTTGGTTTTACGGTATTGTTAAAAAAAATAGTTGTCATTTTTACTTTTCTAATATTGTAATAGGAAGATAATGATGTGTAGGATTTTATTTTGGATTAGTATATAAAATTCTTAACATTTTTTTTTTTATAGCTCATGAATTAAAAAGCTTAAAATTTGAGTTCATCCTTTAATTTCTCTACAAGTTCAAATGTAGAATGATTTTATTCTTGCATTAGTTTTTAGCTTAAATCTACTAAATAGAAAATTCGATCTATCTTTTATCTTGTTTTATTGAAGAAAAAACAAGTTTACTTTTCTAGTTTTCACAATTTAAAAAAAGAAAAAACAATGTCATTCTATTTCTTTCATTTTCCTGATATTAGAGCTTGTAATTCTTTTTTGTTAGGATCTCAGGTTTCATCATGTCTATCAAATTGGTGGTTGCCTTAGATTAGAGCATCAAGTATTGATCTTGGATCGGAATGCTACTATCATTGTTGAATTCACGTGAACAAAGGAAAAAAAATTGTTGAAAGCAACACAATAATTGTTAATAATTGAAACCAATACTATTAGTCTGAGCCTATATATGTCACTAATGTCATTAATTCAAATTTCAATAGAAGAAAAAATATTCTTTTTCCAGTATCAAATAAATGATGTTCATTTTTTCATCAAAATAGATAATGATCAACATAACATTATCTACTTTAATATTGAGGTAATACTAATACATTATAATACTCTCTTTAGTCAACTTCAAGTATAGCGTAATGAAATTTATTTTAATCTATTTTGTTTTGGTCTATTTCAACTGTAGTTTTATGAAATCTATGTATATGTAAGTCATTCTTTCAAATCTTATTCTTCTATTAATTTCAATAATTATTTTATTTATATAAATTTTAGAATAATAAATAAAACATATTAATTTTTCATTAATTAATTATTTCGGAACTTTCATTGTAGAAGTAAACTAAAGAGAGTAATAGTTATAAGTAGAATAATTGTGAGAGTAGATAGAACAAAAATTTCCAACTTGTTATAACTTTTTCTTGATTCTTACAATCCGTAATTTCTCAACGACCTCTAGCTCCATTATATTAAAGTTAGATGCTCCAATGACATAATTAGTCACAAAACTATCTGTTCTCAAAGCTAATCCTTGTAAAGCTTAATTCATTCTAAATATATATAATTTTCAATGGCAAATCATGAGGAAAATAAGAAAGAGATACACATTTGTGTATTCCCTTTTACTGCTCAAGGCCACATGATCCCACTCCTAGACATATCTAAATTATTAGCTCAGCATCAAGGTGTGAAGATCACTATAGTCGATTCCGATTATTTGAAGGTCCATAATGATGTCAATGATAATTGTAATATCAAAACTGTTACACTCAAATTTCCTTTTCTGGAAGTTGGTTTGGCGGAAGGATTCGCACCTTCCGACTTGAAATCTGGGCCTGCTCATCTCAGGCCTCTAGTCATGCAAGAGGTCTGCTTTACTCCAACAACAACTCGAGCTCCTCCTAGAAGAAATCCGACCAGATTGCCTTATTTCAGACATATTCTACCATCGGACGACTGAAATCACCGCTAAACTTGGAATTCCTAGAATTATGTTCGACGGTACTGGTTTTTCTCTACATGTGCCTCCGAAATGATCATGATCCACCAGCCTCATACTAGAGTGAAGTCAGACGACAGAGCCTTTTCCGATCCCTCACTTTCCTGATGAGATCCTAATGACAAGGAGAAAGCTCCCGGATTTCCTAACAAATGAATCCGAGGATTTCTTAAAGTTTTATCGAAGTATTAAGGATTCCGAGCGGAAAAGCTATGGTTTGATAGTCAATAGTTTCTATGAGCTCGAGCATTCCTACATCGATCTATACAGGGATTTCTTGGGAAGGAAGGCTTGGGCAATCGGGCCTGTTTCGCTGTGCAACGGAGATATTGCTGACAAAGCCGAAAGAGGGCAGAGATCTGACGTTGACAGACGAGAATGTTTGACGTGGCTCGATTCTAAGAAACCTAATTCAGTTGTTTATGTATGTTTCGGAAGCATGGTTCCTATAACCGAGTCTCAACTAGTAGAGGTTGTAATAGGCCTTGAAAAAGCAGGGCACGAGTTCATCTTAGTGGTCAATGAAGAATCCAAGTTACCAGGGGAATTCGAACAAGGGAAGAAAGGACTCATCATTAGAGGGTGGGCCCCACAGGTGATGATTCTCGATCACGAGGCTGTCGGAGGATTCGTGACTCATTGCGGTTGGAACTCGATCCTCGAAGCGGTCTGCTCTGGAGTGAAGATGGTGACGTGGCCGCTCTTTGCCGAGCAATTCTATAACGAGAAGCTCTTGACGGAGGTCCTAGGAATCGGGATTCCAGTCGGAACGAAACAGTGGGATGACGTTAACGGAGTGGGAGATTTCGTCAAAGGGATGCCGTTACTAAAGCTGTAACGGAATTAATGACGCCAGGTACTGATAAAGCAGAGGAAATGGCAAGGAAAGCTTTAGCTCTCAAGGAAAGTGCTTACAAGGCTGTTCAAATGGGTGGATCGTCTTATTTAGATATCATTTCTCTCATTCAAGAATTGAGGCAGCAGGCAGCTCCCTAAATCAATTTGTTAGAAAATCAACACGAGATAAGAGTTTGTTAAAAAAAAAGTTTAAATAAAACAAACTATAACATGAGTAAACTTCAAAAAAAAAAAAAAACTATAACATGAGTATGCATGTTAAACTTTAGAGATGTGTTGAAAGCTGTAGAACCTCACAATTCAGCTAGACAATAATTATAAAAAAATTATAAATTAAAGACAAAAAGAATCTAAAACATATTGATCGAAGCATATCCAACATGCATGATTTGAATGAACAAAATTCTTTCGCAGATAAGAATAATATTCATGTTGTTTTGTATTTTTGTTGTTAGGTCTGCCTAATTAAAATCCGGTATCCATGTCTTGCTTTGGTTTATATGCGAACTAGGTTAAGAAGATAGCTTGTCATGTCCACGTTACTCACGCTTGATGTTTCCTTACAACTTCATCCATAACAAACGACAATCGATGATATATATTCAATAGGTTCAATATATCTAATAAACTAAAGTTGTATTTAGGCAAAGAAATTTGATGTTCCAATAATATTAGGCCATACGTGCCACCATCTTTGATTTTCATGAATTATATGATCCCCAAATTATATTTAGAAATTAAAAAGTGTTTGTTCTCTTAATTGTTTTAATTTTTTTATGAGAAAAGTATTGTTCAAATAAGTCAAAAGTTTCAACTTGTAAGAAAGAAATACTTTTTAATAAACAAATTTCAAGTTTCAACATACATAAATCATCGAGATGGCTCTTGAAATTCACGGAGGTACCAACAAAAATTATAAATGCCGTGAATTAAATGGCTTTGTGAGGTAAATTATTAAATCAAAAGTTTATTGAATTACCTAGAGGAGAGATGTGTTTTTGATCAAGATAATTAAGCAGAGAAATTATTTAAAATAAATTAATCACATACATTAAAAGACAAAAAAATTTCTGAAACATCTATTTAGCATATCCTACATGAATGCAATGATCAAATCCTTGAAGGTGTTTTGTACTTTTGACGTTATGTACCTAAAAATCCGATTTCCGTGTCTTGCTTTGGTTTTATTCAAGCTAGCCAGGTTAAGAAGGCAGCTTAGCATGTCCACATAATTCATGCATGCTTGATGTTTCCTTAGTTACATTTTCAATTATCAATTACTCCCTCCAACATCAAAACACATGATATCTCATTTACGTGAGAAGTGAGTTATTGAAAATAAAACTAAATTAAAATATCTCATTTCATATCTGAGAATAAATTCAAGAAGAAATCCATCTGTCTTCGGTCTTTCTGAGAAAAATTAATCTCGTTGTAAATTTCAAAACCCAGCTCTTTAAATTTGATCTCAAGTACCATTCACATCTAGAAGAAAAGTGCTAAGAGGTCCGATGATGCTTTGAGCTGTGTGTAATTTTGTTGCAGTTACTCCTTTACTTTAAATCGATTTTTAAGGGAAAGAAATAGAAAATCATGAGATTGAACTGTAGAAAGTACAGTCACCGGAAACAGAGCTTGTCACAGAGTCACGACTCACGAGGTGCCTGAAATGAAAGAAGTCGACATTGGGCCATGGATAGCTGGTAAAGCAGTAAACAATTTAAATGATCATGCTAATCATATTTTTCAAATTCAGTACATTATGATGAGTCACGACAGACGAGGTCTAAAATTAAAAGCTGAATTGATTGGACAGTGCTGGCCCATCCATACTTTTTCAAATGTTAGGTAAATATAATTTAACGAGATGACATTAGGCGCTTCCGGCTGGTTTTGTCGTATATTAAGCAGAATCGAGTAAAATTATGTTCGTTCATAAATGAGACTTCGAAAATCTAGAATTCGAGATATGTTCGTCACCAAGCATTGGTAACTCTCTATTTGTTTTCTAAAATATTTAAAATAAAAAAATTATTAACGAAACCGATTAAGTCATCATAGATACTACACGATAGCGGTCAATAAATTTCACTTGATGAATTCTAATAAATTCACGAAAAAATGAGTATCTTTATTGAGCGTTGAACATTAAAATAATCCCGATTTAGGGGTCATAATACTACCCTTATCTTTTCGTACTATTACTTTCTTATTTATGTAGACTTCAATTTCTTTTTGCAATTATCAAATATTTTTATCAATTTAGGCTTCCAGTTTTCCTGCTAGCTAGCTAGCTAAACTAATTATTTCAATGGCGCAATCATCTGGCAACATGATTTCCGTGACAAGATCTGAACCTGTCATGGTGAAACCCGAGATCGAAAACTCCAGATGGGTTGTATCCTCTATCCAACCTTGACTTCATGCGATCTCTCGTAATGCAAACAGTCTACTTATACAAGGTCGACAAATCCGAGAAGGAAATAATATTGCCAAAGAGGAAGAAGCTGCCGAAGTCATTAGGAATGCTTTGGCCAAAGTGTTAGTTCACTATTACCCTCTTTGTGGAAGGCTGAAATCTGGGCCAGACGGTAGATTCGGAGTTGTTGACTGCTCCGATATGCAAGGCGTGCCGTTCGTAGAAGCCACGGCTGATTGCAGCATTGAGGCACTTGGAGATATCACTATTCCGGATTCCTCCGTTCTTGAAAAGCTTGTTTATACTTTTCCAGGATCTGATAATGTTGTAGATGCTCCTCTAGTAACTGTCCAGGTTCGTAATTATTATTAATAAAATTGAGTTGTTCCAATTACATATAATTTAAATACGATCAATTGTCAAATTTTATTACTGAAGGGACTCCATCAAACAGGCGGGACTCTAACGACATTTCTGATTTTTTTAGGTAACGAAATTCAAAGGCGGAGACTTTGTTTTAGGACATTCAATCAACCACTCGATGGTGGACGGCATTGCTGGATTTGAGTTTGTCAATTCTTGGGCTGAAACGGCCAGAGGACAACCATTGTCCAATCCACCATTTCTCGATAGAAGTTTATTCAAACCGAGGCAACCACCTCGTTGGAATGAAGATAGTCCTATCATCGACGACGTTTCAAACCTAGAACGACTCTACAAAGAAGAAAAACGCTAACCAAAGCATTTACCTTCGACTCTGCAAAGCTGACAAGACTTAAGAATCTAGCAATGGAGGATGGACTCGAAAATTGCTCAACCTTCACTGCAATTGCAGCATTTATTTTGAGATCAAAAAGCATAGCGATGAAGATGAACCCTAATCAAGTTACCAGGATTCTTTTCCAAGTTGATATCAGATCCAAGTTGCAAGAACCAAAAATACCAAAAGAGGTATTTCGGGAATGCGATTACATTTGTAGAATGTCGTTGCTCTGCTGGTGAATTGAAGAAAAGCCATTTTCATTCGCGGCGAAGATGGTGCAAGATTCCATTAAAGGTGTTGATCAGGAATATGTCCAGAGATACATAGATTCCTTCGAGAGGACGGCACCACAATTGTTTTCTTTAACGGCATCAACAATCATAACTTCCTGGACAAGACTTCCGTTTGGGACTGCTGATTTTGGATGGGGACAGGCGACTCAGTTTGGACCATGTATGTTGAACAATGAAACAGCCTTGGTTACCCCTTGTGGCGCCTGCCAAGGAAACGACAAAGGCATTGTTGTTGTTCTGACTTTGCCGGAAACCGCCATGAACATCCTGGAAGACCTTGTTATGCAATGTTAGATCAGTCTAAAGTAAAATTAATTAATATTGCGTTAACTTGCAGAATAAGTTATCTGGTCCTGAATTGAAATATTTTTCTTTTCCTAATTAATTATCTTATGTACTCCCTCCTTCATTTCAATATATAGTAGTCGTTTTTAGCATTTCAATTCACTCTTTTCATATTTATCTTTCTACTAACTCTCTTTCATATTAATATTATTTTTTCCATCATTACTTTAATAGAAAAAAATAAAGGATGAAATTATAAAATAAAGATACATTATGTATTTAAGTTAGAATATTGGTACGTGTGATTCACACTAATATTATTCCCTCCATCATTACTTTAATAGAAAAGAATAAGATGAAATCGTAAAATAAAGATACATTATGTCATCTAAATTAGAAATATTGGTATGTGTGATTTGTGAAGATATAAAAACCGAACTGTATTTTAAAAGCGGATGTATATTTTTTATCCACGAATGACAATATTTATGCTTCTAGATCCAGTTTATCAGGCTTTTGTATATATATCTTTTGTCAGTATTCATATGAATTGCAAGTCTATTCAAATTGGCAATATTGAAAAGTGAAAACCTCTCTTTGCCCAAAGATTTTCTTCCATTATTCAAGTGTTGTCAAGCGATGAGAGTTAGCTCATGAACATTAAATTTTTGCAGTAAAAAAAAAAAAGCTCATGAACATTCATTTTACAATAAATGAATGAACTAATAGATCTACTTAATTTGTTTTTATGGTAGCTAGGGCACATGTTCTCCAGCTTTCGCGATTCAGTTATTGACTTTTCTTATAGCAATTATTGTACCACTCGTTTATTCACTTTTCGATCTGTGTCAATCAGCATTGGAACTGTATGCGGACGTCTTATAATAGACGGACGTTATCATCACCTCTTGAAATATTTTTTGGACGTTATCATCGACCATTGCAATTTGTCTTCTCTAAGTTCACACTTAGATTAAGATATACATCATGCGAATTCTCCGTTCTTTTATGTTGAAATTAAAAAGAAATACGATATAAGAATGTCTTAAGCATCACCGCTTTTCTTTTCTAACCCATTGTACGTCAGAATGTTTCGAATTGTCTCTGCCTTCTCGATCATCTGGGTGATTGAGAGGATTCCGGTGACGATTTTGTGCTTGCTTGTGCCGAGGATAGTCGAGGATCCTCGATGCTTAGTTGAGGAACCACGTGTTGAAAATTGTGGTTTCTTAATGTTAGATCGTAAAAATAAGTATTGATATGCAAGTAAATGGCATTGTATATCAAATGGTCTAAAACTTTGATTACTTAAAATAGAAAATGTTCGAACAAGATTTCACAGGCTGAAAATTCTGCACACCATATGCGGTATTAAAAATTTTATGCATAAATGGAGCGTATAGTTTCGTGATTGGTTTACATATTATGAAACTGAGACTTCCAAAGATTACTATAAGACGTTATCATCACATTGGCAATGAGAATGCTCTTAAGCATCATCGCTTTTCTTTTCTAACCCATTGTTTGTCGGGAATGTTTCGGATTATCTACTGCCTTCTCGAGTCATCTGAGTGATAGAGAGGATTCCGGTGACGATTTTGTGCTTGTGTGCCAGAGATAGTTGAGGATCCTCGATGCTTAGTTGAGGAACCACGTGTTTGAGAGTTGTGGTTTCTTAATGTTAGATTGTAGAAATAAGTATTGCTATGCAGGTAAATGGCATTAGTATATCAATATGGTCATAAGAGGTGGTGCATTTGTTTTCTAAGATTAAGATGTCCGAGCGAATACAATCTGAATATTAAGATGTATATATTGTTTTGAACTAGTCAATGGGTCCGTCCGTTGGATGGAAAATCCGTATCTTTAAAAATTAATAATTTAAATATATCATATGAAGAATTATATAATAATTGTTTGTATTAAACATTATTAAACATATGTCAAATATTATATTAAAAAGAATTATTTTAACTTTTTATATCAATTATACTTATTTTGATTTTATTTCAATAAAATGTGCAATTAAATTTGCAATTTGAACAAATTGAAAAAGTCTTTCTATTGTCTATATAAGAAGATAACTATTTTGATTTTATTTCAATAAAATTTACAATTGAATTTGCAATTAGAACAAATTGAAAAAGTCTCTCTATTGTCTATAAAAAATAAGATATCAATTATAATTATTTTGATTTTATTTCAAAATTTACAATCCTATTACAATTAAAAATTTATTTTGTTTGAAAAATAAGATATGTCCATTTTAATTAAGAATAGAAAAAAATATAGAGGATTTTTATTAAGAATAATAGTTTAATTATAATTTTTTAAAAAAATAATATATATTTTAATTTGATTAGGAATAATTTTTTTAACAATATGCTCATTTGAAAAAAGAAAAAGATGTGTCCGTTTTAATTATGTAACGACCAAAAATTCCGACTTTGATATTCATGTCTATTAAATGACGTGTAGTGACGTGTAGTGACGTGTACGAGAAAAACCACTTTTATTTTGATTTTTTTGTTGTAAATCGTATCAACCATTTGCTCTTATGTGTGTTCTTCTATAAATTCAAGTTCGGATGCAATGAAGTGAAATCTCGGTTCCAAATTTATCATGAGCCTCATTTTGAAGATTAAAAGAAATGCAATGAAGAAGTAAGAAAACTTAATTAAAAGATTCAGTTTATGTCTTCTGGTCCCAAAATGCTTTTTACTTTTCCTACATGTAATTTCATTTCCAGATTTTTCGCTTATAAGCTTTAGATTAATGAAAATCAAATCTCCAAATTCCTTTAAAAAGTTCATCATTTTTATTTTCTCAGTTTCAAATAATCTTTAGTAGTATTGGTATTTTAAGTGTTATCTTAGAACTAAATCGAAACCAAACTAATTTTTACGATCCAAACACAATAAATACCTACACTAAGCCTCAAATTTGGATTCAAATCTTACACGAATTCGATTATCTATCTGTTCAAGTACAAATTTTTAATTTTATAATCTTAATTTTAATTTTATTTCTTCTGTTTTTATTCTATCTGTGCTTGTGATCCTTCTCTGGTTAAGATCATAGGTGCATCAACAATATTTAACCTCTAGTATATATATGATGAAGGATTGATTAATGCCTATGAGCCCATAGCTACTCCAGACTCCAGTCTCACCTTTTCATGACTCCATTATTGGCTTTTCTAATAGTAACTCAAATTCAATGATAAAGGAATAATGCCAAAACTATACGGACTTGCGAGGTTGTCGGTGAAGAAGTAGGATGAAAAAAGGTTAATATATAAGACATGCAAATTACTCCATCGATCTTCAAATAGATGACGTTTTGTCTGTTTAAATATATTTAAAAATTGATGCATAAATATTAATAATATACATAAACTTTTAAACGAATTAAAAGGTCAAAACGGCATCTATTCGAAGATTGAAGGTATAGTTTTGTCTAATAATGTGATTGATCATGTATTACATATGATGGAGCTAGCTAGAGGTCCTTTACGGACTGTGAGAATAAAAAGAAAAAGGTTACTACAAGCTGGAAATTATCAATTTTTGATTCTTTATTTGATATGGCCTGAGGTTTAGTTTAAAATTTTAGATAAAATCATATCAGAATTATAGGGCCTACCTAACTGAACTGATTAGAAGACATGTAAATTATTAGTTTTGTCTAATAATGTGATTGAGCAGGTATATTATATAATGGAGGTAGACCTAGAGGGTCCTTGTGATAGTATATTACAGATTGTGAGAATCAAGAAAAAGTGACTAGAAGCTTGAAATTATTGTTTTCAACAATTTTTTATTCTTTATATGATATCATGAGGTTTATTTTAAAATTTTATATAAAATCAAATCTGGAAAAAGTCAGTCAGCTGATCCAAGATCAAATCTTGGAGGGTCCTTGTGATAGTATATTACATATTGTGAGAATCAGAAAAAGTGACTAGAAGCTTGAAATTATTGTTTTCAACAATTTTTTATTCTTTATATGATATCATGAGGTTTATTTTAAAATTTTATATAAAATCAAATCTGGAAAAAGTCAGTATCAAATCTTGATGATCTAATTTAAGGAAACCATGCAGCATTTAAAAACAAAGCAAGTGGCACTGATAAACAATACTGAGAGACAATTCAAAATGATCCTTTTGAAAGATGCTCCTAGATCTCTGCCAATTCTAAGAAAATATAGAATTAATTAC
>JANIEQ010000956.1:0-14329 GCA_024708375.1 Oxalis stricta | reverse complement strand
TGTGATTGTGATTAGTTAACCGAAATCAGACGCGCCTGTGATTACGTCATGAAGTCATGAGGGGGTGCCTGTGATTAGTCAAGGTCATGAGGGGCGCGCGCGCGCGCCTGTGATTAGTCATGAGGGGGGGGTCGCCTGTGATTAGTCATGAAGTCATGAGGGGGGTCGCGCGCGCGCGCGCGCGCGCGCGCGCGCGCGCGCGCGTCCTCATTTTGTTTAATTGCATATTGCACAACACGCCTCATGACACTTTGCATTTCATGCCGCCACTGTACAAACTGGCAAAAATATTTACTTGTAACAATAGCAGAGCAACTCGACAGCTTTTTATTGATAATGTTATTATGGCCATGTATTCTAAGTTCAAATCTAGATGAGGTTCAGTAGAGAGGGTATTCAGATTGATTGATGGGAAAAGATGCCATTTAGGTAGAATACATTTATAGCTGCTTCTTCTCATTCTGAGGATCATGAAAAGGGATTGAGAGTTTTCAGAGAGATGTGGTATGAAGTTACTCAGCAATTGACGTGTTTAGTTATGCTACGTGTTCTTGCAGCTTGTTCTGGGCTGGCTTCATTACGCCATGGAGGCAAATTCATGCTAAACTCGTTAGAACAAAGTCCAGCAATGAAGTAGGGATTGACAATGCTCTTGTCAACATGTATGCTAAGTGTGGTTCCATTGGGAACAGGCATACAATCTTTTCAAGCAGATACCGCATTGCAATATGGTATCATGGAATAGGTCTTTGATTGCCGGACTTGGAAACCATGGTCTTGGAGACAAAAGCCCTCGAACTTTTTGAGAAGATGAAGGGAATCGGGATTTATCCCGACTCTGTTACATTTGTTGGACTTTTAACAGCTTGCAACCATGCTGGATTGGTCGACAAGGGTGAATTTTACTTCAAAGCTATGGAAAGAGTACGGACTAACTCCAAATGTAGAACATTTCTCTTGTCTCATTGATTTATTAGGAAGGGCAGGAAAATTGCGCCTTGCTGAAGAATACATTCGAAAATACTCTTTTTGGAATGATCCAGTTGTTTTTAGGGAGTTTGTTGTCTGCCTGTAGACTACATGGAAATTTCGTCATTGGCAAGCGCTTGGCTAAACGGCTTCACAACTCCGGCCCGAGACGACGTCACCGTTTGTTTTATTTTCGAACTTGTGTGCTTCAGATGAGATGTGGGATGAGAGGTGCAGAAGCAAGGAGGATGCTGAAAGGAGTGGATTGAAGAGGAACCTGCTTATAGTTCGATTGAAGTGGCGGGAAATCGCGAAAAGTTTACCGTTGGAGAATTTTCTCATTCAAGGATCGAAGAGATAAAAGATATACTCAACACCATGGGATGGGAAGCAGGAGAAGAACTTCAATCAACTCCGAGGACAAAGAATTTGTTTATACTATGACTTGAATTAGTGCTTTCTTAAGATAGAAGTAGCTAAATGTTCTTTAGAAGAGTAATGTAACTGTCTCACAATATATGACGTTTTCCATTCCCATCATGTATTGTGAGACAGTGAGATAATATTTGTTAAGTGTTAACACGAGACTTTTTTTTTGTTGCTCTGGAGAAATATAAAGAGAGATCGGAAGGTGTTCAATAATATTGTGCATTGTATTTAAGCCTTCAAACATTTCTTTTCTCCATTTTATCATCAAATTAGGAAGACTGTACTTCAAACAAGCTAGCTCTTAGTTGAGGCCTAAACATTGTTTTACACAAATCACAACTTAAAACGCCTAAACTAAGCAAGTTACATAATCATCTATCTAATCATCATTAAAACTCGTCATGATTTAGTTTTCTTGGAGTGACCGAGAATCCATGAGACACTGGAGTTTTCAGTTCTGCTCTCTCCAGATTCAACTTCACGGAGTCTTAACCAAACACTCTGCAACAACTTCACCATTTATGCATTTAATTGTGCTGTCTCTGGCCAGACAAGTTCTTCGCCATGCACGACGCGGCCTTTCTCCGTAACGCCCGTCTCACCGTCGGAAACTTTTAGGATATGCCATAATCTCGAGGCAGAGATAATCGGTTGAAGGTTGAGCTGAGCATGTCCGCATATTATCATCTGACTTGAATCGGTCTCTATCAAACACTTCCTACAGACAGAGAAGAAATACACATATTCTACGTTCATGTCCACAAGATATAAACTCTAAAATTAGAATCCGACCAGAATATCGGTATATTTCGAAACTTACCAGATTTAAGACCTCGACTGGCTCCGTAAGGGAGAAAGAAAGATCTTCATGCCAGATTGGATTCAGATTTTTGTGGATAACCTTAGTTTTCGCCGTCTGATATAAAGAGGAATTAGTGAGTTTCTCAAGAATAACAAGATGTGTGCTACCTAATTGACACAAGCCTTCACAAAGACAGAAAATGTCTTTAACCATAATACTTAATTTTGTTAGGAAATTCTCAAACATAGGACATCAAAAGTCAAAAACAAGTCCCCTTCTGTCGGTGTCTCGTAGATGCAAGAATTTAACCAACAAAACCATTTACAAGGGAAGAACATAAATCCCTAATCAATAAACATTCTCAAGTAAAGATGTCATTTTCCATGGAATTCATTTCAGACTATAAGACAATTGAACACGAAAAGATAGATCAACAAAAAAATGTACCTGATGACCAAGCTTGACTACGACATAAGGATCACTGCTCTTGAAATCCCTAATGGCCAACCTCTTTCCTTGTACAACGGTAACTTTTAGAATCCCAGAATGTTCAGCCATTGATTGATTCAACACCCGGAAAAATGCAAGATCTTTTAGCTAATTATGCCAAACACACTGCAAAATCACAAAAACAGACATCAGAGATTCAGAATATCCAAATCAAACAACAAAATCCTCATGGGATTAGCTCAAAAATCAAAACTTTTTATATGGTTTTGAAGCAAATATGATTAAGTGATAACCTCCAAATCAAACAAATTCTTTCTGGGGTTAGTTCAAAATCAAAACTCAACTGGGTTTAAGGTTTTTGAAGCAAATATATATTAAAAAAACACATCCTTTTTACGGAAAAAAATATAAAATATATAAAACCCACCATGAAAGTTGACAAATTTCAAGTTATGAGACTATGTCCAAGTCTCTTGGGTAAGTATAAAGAAGTAAAATTTATAGAGCGAGCAGCTACTGAAGCTACAAAGAAGGTTCCTTTAGAAAACAACCAGTGAACAAACAACAAAAACAAGTAAACTTGATGATGGCGTAAAAAAAGAAACAAAGAAGCTATTATTAATAGCTGAAAGAAATAGTTTTTCAGAAGTTTTTACCTATAAACAGAAGATTTCCAGCTTCATTGGTTTTTGTTTAGTTATGGGTTTTTTAGTTAAACATCGGTTTAAGATTGGTTTGGCCTGATCACAACTAGTCGACAATTTCATTTACTAATTCGTTTTAGATCCATCGACAGGTCACTTTAACGACAAAAGGTAAAATGGTCTTTGCCAAGTCCCAATTTAGATCATTCTGCAATTGACAGCTCACTTAATCTAACTTCGTATGCGTTCGTTTCGTGTTGGAATATGCTCCGAACCATTTCACTTAAAAAAACAGAGCACAAAAACGGATCATGCCTTCAAACACATAAACTAAAGACATTTCTTATCTCGCAAGATACTTAAAAGTACAAGTTGCTCAACCATTTCGAAATCTAATTCGAACCACACTATTATATCAAGAACTATTATTTATCTTCAAAAATTCAATGATATATAATAATAATAAAAAAATCAATGATGTCAACTCTCAAGTATCCTATCATCAGAAAAAAAAACAAAAACAACTCGAAAGAGATAGGTTGATATTCTGGTCTCAATTAATCCAATTCAGAGTTTAGGGGTGAAAGAAAAACTGTTATCATGGATTAGATTGATCAAAATCAGAATTTAGGGAACAAATTGTCAAAATGTAAACTAGGGCAGAATTTGTTAGATGCGGCGTTACCACAACGTGAAAGGGTGCTGTGAGCAACTTGGAATACTTGATGTGTAATTAACTGAGAGAATATTGAAATAAACATTAAAATTAACAATAAAATTTAGTTTTGAGTATAACTTCTATTCTAACATTACTACTATAACTAACTAAATTATTCATTTACACAACCATAATCATGGGTAAGGTATCTATAGCTGATAAATCGATACAGTATTAGACCATTAAAAACATTACTACATATACTAACTTCAGAAAAGCTCCTATACCGGCTCAGCCACTGCTACTTCCTACTTGCCGGATTTCCCTACTTTAAGTGTCCAATTGCTCTGCAAGTTAAAAGAATCAAAACTAAATAAACTTAAAAACACAAATGACATGCATAGTGCTAAATATTTTCATAAAACAAAAAATGCAAGGTGGAGTGAAGTACAAGGGGTCTCGTCATCCGAGTCTGAGATTTCAGCATCAATAGGATTTGACGTGTGTGGAAGACATTTCTTGACTCTCATCTGAGTCTGATTTTTCCTCTTGTGGGTCTTCATTTACTTGTTTCTCATCCGAATGAGTTTCCTTTTCGTCGTCGTCACCTCTTTTCAGGATTTTGTTCCATGTTTTCAGAAAGGGTGCGTCCAGAGTCTGATTTTTCCTCATCATCGTCTGATACGGGAGCGAATTGTGGACCATCGTCGTCACCTACTGGATGTCTTTCATCCGAGTTCCCTTCCTTGTCAGATGGACTCTCATGCACCATCTCAGCAAGGTTGTCCTCTTGAGAATTATCTGCAAGATGAATTTGTTAGGATTGAGCAAAAAATAATCACTCCCACCATTACATAGATAGATACTCCTCCTGTCCATGAACAACTGTCGCAAGGGATTATGTTTTGTTCATTCAAAGATTGGATGTGTCAAATAATTTATGGATGGAGTAATTTCGAGACTGATGAACACACCTGGTTTCCAATTATTCTGTTTGGATCTTCTGATGGGTTCAGCAGGCTCCGAATCCAATGCATCAGAATCCTCTTTAAACTCAAAGATGCTCAAATTGCTTTTGGATGCATCCTTTTGTCCTTTCTTCACATTTTTCTTTGGTGTTCTTTTTTTCTTCAACTCTGAGGGGGTGGAAAACAATGATGAAATAATGCAATATAGTTACACGTCCAATATCCTGAAAAAGGAATGGGACTGGAGATCTACTCACGGGTTATTTGGTTTCTTCTTTGATCGTGAGCCACCTGAAGTTTTAGTTTTCTTCCCAGAGGATCTAGAAAAAGAGAGTAAAAAACTCAAAGACAAGTTCATCTAGAAAGAGTACAAAGACGAAAATAGTCAGCCTCACTCAAACGCCACTCTTACACTTTCTTAGAGCCCTTCAATAACTTTGATTTCTGCCAGTAGAGTTGAGCAAAATTATTAGATCATGAAAGAATGTAAATAGAACATGAATCATCTCTCATACAATACTGCAGAGGAAATTATAAATTTATACATAAATAAATCTTAAACCTTCGAATTCTTGAGACCACTAACGAGCTCCCATCGCTCTTTGTCCAAACGAAGTATTTCCACATCACCATCTTCATATAATATCTGGGCAGACATTAAACATCATAAATACAAAATTACAGTGCATGGTCCCAGGCCAACATCAAGATGAAGGAATAGATGGGAAGGTTAGCAGCATACCACATGCTTCCCTTTTAAACTGTCGTAAGATTTGATTGTGCCTTCATAAAACCTGGCAACATCAGGACAATAGTATTAGAAAAGGAACAGCGAGGACTTGTGTCAGGTGTTCTTCAGTTTTTTGCCTTTAATTTAACAGGGCTCTTACTCCTTATCTGTTGGCCACCAAACTTTTATTCTGCAACCAATCAAGTCTTCAAAGTTTATTCCACTTTTGTTCGTCGTGCACTGGAAATTAATACATGAAGCAGGTCAGACAAAAAGAAAATTCTGACAGTGATAATACATGGTCGATTGATCATTACTCCATTGAAAATGATTCCACAAATAGAAAACTCTATTAAGATATGCTGAGGATCATGTAAAAGATGAGTTTCTAGGACAGACCTTGGCTAATCCCGATATGTTTCTTTTCCGTTTCTGGCTAGATCCTTTGGGAGACTTCGGATTTGTCTCTATTTCCATCGGTATAACCAGGTTCTGCAAAGATAGAGACAAAGTGGCCATTAATACCATATCAACAGATTAAATAGCATGTCAACAAATTGACCATCAGAAAAACTCACCTTCAAATCACTATCGTCAGATGCACTGGATTCATAGCCAGATTGAGGGAAATTCGTTGTTTTCTTTTGCTTGGATACTTTCTCTTTTGAATCATTATCATCAAAATCAGACAAAGGCAGCTTTGATCTCCTGCGTTTAGAAGCCGGAACTGATGTTGCGTCACCAGCTTTTCTTTTCGTACCTTTGTCGTGTTCTGCTTCAACTTTTGTTTTCTTAGTTGGAGAATGTTTATGGCCATTGCTCGATTCAAACTTACTAGATGCCCCCATATTATCCAAATTTATTTCCCTAACCAATGTCCCGATATCAACATCAATTTCAGCATTTTCTGTTTCATCTGGCAGAGACTTGGTCTCTTTTTCCTTAGCAACTTTATCTCTCTTGGATCTTATTAATCTTCACAATTTTCCCCAGAGGCATTTCATTTTCATCTTCCTCGCCATCTTTAAGATCCCCGTCTTCAGCAACTTCATTATTGACCTAGTAAAAATGAGTAGCATATGAGTAAAAGATGCAAAAGGAATCACTTGCGCCATAGTTAAAATATACTCGAAAGTACTACAACATACTGTTTCCTCTGGTGACCAACTTTAGTGCTTCAAAGTGTGCCAATACATTTTCATCAGCCAACCATGTATGCTCTTCAGTTACCTACCAAAAGTTTCAGAAACATAAAATAAACCACATACAAGTCGAGTACTAATGTGCCTGACATCAAATAGTTAGAATACTAATCAAGAATCTTCTTTTATGGAAAAAAGAAGAAGACATTTTTGCCCACACCATGGAAAATCTAGCTCAAACTAGGTTACTCTCCCAGTCACTACTTAATCAAGCTAGACATGGAAATTGCAGATACAACTTTTATATAAAATTAAAGTTGAGTGGATATCAACATTTGATCACAGGCAACTGAAAAGTTTTAAAGCAGTAACACGAAACTCGAGCAATAAAGCAAATGACGAAGAATCAGCAACTTCCACCACATATAGCCACCCACAATCAATGTTTTAACTCAAGTAGAGGGTAAAAAAAACTAAGCACGAGAGAACGTACAAGAGACTCGTCGTTGTCTTTATTTTCATATGGTTTGTATAGGATTGAGGGCAGAGAAACTGGTGCAGCCAACCCTGATATATCCTCATCCTTGGGCACCAAGCGCTTGGTGATAGATAGCCCGAGGTCAGAAATGGCATGTGAATTCTGAGAGTTTCCAAAAAGTAGAGTAAGACTGGTGTTTCATGTTTCTCCAGTGCTAAAAGGGAAACAATAAACATTATTGTGAGATTGGATAATATTTCATCACACCTTGGATAAGGCTGCTGCAACTGCATCTTCCGAGCGCCTTATGTTTTTAAAGATAGAGATGGTCGTGGAAAGACTTTCCTTGCTGATGTTAGTACTATCCTCAGATTTGACATCCTCTTCTTTATGTACCAGCAAGGATATCATCAAGTACAACTTCCTGTAAGATGTAGAATATGTTATCACCTTCTTCCAAAAAGTGAAAACAGATACAGTAAGTGGACAACCAAACTTAAACTTGGTTCTAATTTCACAAAAACCACCACCAACATGAAAATCCAGGGAGATATAACTCACATTGCATCACTTCAAGGCATAGATATAAATTAGGAAGTACGATTCAGAAATAGCATTCATAAGTATACCCAAGCATACACACCCAAAAATTGTATTGGGTAACAAAACATGACATACCTATAAATAAGTTCATAAGCTTCAACATCCCTGCACTCATCGACATTGGGACATGCATGATGAGCAAGCACATGTACCAAATAAGGGAGAATGCACTCGGGATAAGCAGTCAAGGAGTTGGCATCAGTCTGCATAGATATTTGCCGCGCCTTTGTCTGGTGATACATCTGAACGATGTCAGATAAATTATGCTTCTCCTGTATTTTTAAATTGAAACTTTAGCTGAAAATACATTCTTATTTTATCAAAATTCATAAGCGTTAATCAGTGAAGAATCCCAATACCAAACAAATCTATAATAGACGAATCTGATATATTTGAGGTACCTGTTCATACTCGAGTGGCTTGGATCCACTTGTGCTAAACAAGAATGCACAAGCATATTTTCCATCCAAAACTCTGTCCTTTATATATTGATGAACTTTGTTCAAGAACAATTTCTTAGCTTCGGGGAAAGAAATCTATAAAATGAAGAAAGAAATAAGCTATATGAATTGCAAAATATTAAGATTTAAATGGAACAAAAGTGAGCAAAATTCGAATCCATCTTTGAAAGAAAAGAGGGGGAGGGGGTTGGGAGGACGACATAAAATTACTCTACCTCTGGTGTCCTTATGGTTGAGTGAAAAATATCTATGGGTATTTTATCATCCCACTGTCTTGACAGTCGAAGAACGGCCTTGGCACATGCAAGCCTCAGATGGGCCTTATCAACTGCACTGGAAGATAGTAAAAGATGACGATAAGTAACAGATCTCCAAACCTCATAAAAGAGTTAACAATTTCTAGCGAACACAATCAAATAAGAACTTCAACTGGGCAACATTACCTTGAATCAATATCCTTTGATATTTCGCCATAAAGTAAATATGTCTCTAAGGAGTCCTAGAAGATTATCAACACCATGACGGAGATGAGCCCCGGTAGTAGGCAAGTAGCTCTTAACCAATGTCTTCAGTCCGTATATCTGCAATGCAAAGTGAAACTTGTGACGACCAATCTCTCCACTGTTATCAAAGATTATAATGACATAAATTGTCCGGCAATAAGTTTTAGCAAGGTGTATGGGCACACGATATATTAGTGGTTGTTATATTTATAGATATACATAAAGTAAGAAAAGCTCGTAAAATTACAGACCTTCAATAAACAGACTTCACTTCTATCATCCCAGCTTGCACTTTTATTGCCTTCTGCTTTCTGAAAAGACGACATCAAAATTTACAAATATGAGTATCAATGTCCACCGTCAACAGTCTATAATTTAACATGTCTCGTGAAAATCGAAAATCATACATCAGTGCTTCCTAGAATCTTGCTTTTTATGAATTCTTCAATTTCACCTCCTCTAGTTTCAAACACTGGCATAGCGGTCTGTGCAATACATCCTAGGGACTGTAGGACAGCTGGCAAATGAGCTTTTCTCCTCTAGCATGTCAACAATTTTCTGCCAATTAGGGAAGAAACATTAGGCTTCTCACAGACGTTACTAACATATAGGAGTAGACACAAGGTTATGCAAAAAGGAATTACACAAAACCTTGTATAAAACTGAGAGTGACTTTAGCCCATCATCCTTTGCTATTGCTGCAAGGGCATGCACAGCATACTTGGCCTGTCTTCGACTACCTTCTAAACATAGCCTCTCCAATATAAGATTGAGGGAACTACAATTGAAAAGTTCAGAGCTATTAAGTCCATAAACTAGAGAAGTCTCTAGTAAGTCAAAGATTTCAAGAGATATACCCAGGAGACACTGCAAGTTCCTCGCGTATAGTAGCACCAGCCTTTGCCAGAATATGCAAAACACCTTCTTTAATCATCTCATTCTCATTATTCAGAAGGCTCACCAATTCTTCTTCGGACCCACCCAGAAGCGATGGACTAAAACGTGCTAGAGTCTGAAAAATCATGACTATGGTCAAGAACACAGACAGTGGATGTGCAAATATAAATCAACTACATGAACTCATTCCGATTATTTTTTCACTAACAAAGCAATCAAAATTCACAGTTTCAAACTTTTTACAACTCAGGACCAAAATTATTGAGGAACGTCATAGAGAAAAGGAAAGAACGGGAAAAGCTTGCGAGCAACACTTAGAAGCTTCTGAAGGGGAAATTACGATAGGGGGTGGATGGGATTTAGATATATGGAAATCATTGCTTACCACTAGCAAATCCATGCAAGAATGGATATAGTTGATATTCCCAAAAGGCTCTAGTGTAGCAGCCTCCAGAAGAATCTCTTTCACATGCTCCTTGTTAAAAAGCATGTAAGAACACTTGAGAGAGAGTGTGCTAAGAAACTCATAAAGACGGTGTTTCTCACCAAGAATTTTAAGCAAGTCATCCTGAAAATGAAGAAAACATTATATGAGGAAAAACCACTACACTGATTATAAGAAATGTGATGTATTACAGTATTACCATAAGGGAATTCAAATGTTCCACACAACAATCAACATTCCAAGTGAAGAACAAGAAGTGCATCTAACTGTTGACCACAATGGGTTTGCAAGAAAAGCCTAGTAAAATCATGAAAAGCAACACAGTGGCGAGAATTTCCAGATAATTATAAGGACTCCCTAATATAGCCAAGTTAACTCTTATTTGGGGTGAAATCAAATAGACACAACCAACCACAGTAGAGACGATACAAAACCCCTGCAGCACTAAGCAGAAACATGCTATTTTTTATCACTATTTGTCACCTGGTACATACCCGACTAGTATAAGCTTGATTGAAGCTGGTTTTTGCATCAAGTAGATTTGTTAGAATCTTCCAGATGTTAGTATCTTTCAACTGATGAAGAATGGAGAAAGTTTTCCTCAGCTTTGGGAGGCTCAGCAAAGAAGCGGGACATGATTCGGAAGCAGATCAGCATTTTCTTCTGAACCTCAGCAGCGTTTCCATCCTGCTTGTAGATAAGAACCAACATTTTTGTTTTAAGACACGTAAACAGCATAAGTGTTTGAAAGGCCTCACTACCCTCCACCCCACTTGCATGTCTGCTATATTTTCTTTTCCTTTATTAAACACTGAGAAAGAAGCTATTTGTTTTTCTTATGCTTCAAATATAGAAAATCAACGAACCTGAAGCATTTTCCTGTAGGATAGATACCTCTGCATCTCATGTTGCAACCTGCAATCCAAGAGGAAACCTCCTGAAAATCAGTACGGAACAGATCAAGAAAATAAAAATCTGAAATAAACCAACATTCATGCATTGCCCGACATAAGACGCAATATATTCACATACCGTTGCTTCTGTTCCAATATCTTCTCAAGAGCTTTCATCTCAATTTTGTCAAATCCTGAATAGACTCTTACCCAATGTTTTACTTTTCTCTTTATTTGAGGAGCCTTCTGGGAAAAGGGACCCACATAGAACATACTCTATTGTATCTGATCTGCAGTACAGAATATCACTCTCAGACAATGTACTATCAAACAGGTTCAAAGATGGGTAAATAAAATTGGACTACTCATAACAACGATTTAATTAGGTCCAGTATTTGGTGACAGCAAATAACTAAAAACTGATTTAAAGTTCTCCGAACATTCAAAGACTAAGACCACTTTATGAGTGTTCTGTGACAGTTGCAACCTACTGAAAGTTGAAGAGCCGAGTTCCAATGGTGAAAAGAGAAAAGTTCCAACAAAGGAAAACATGTTTCATAAAATGTCTTACCTAAAGTCTCTGTCATACAGGCATCTCAAAATCTTCCCAGGAATCCAATCAAATTCACCAGTTTTAACTGTGCCAGTAGAGCACTCGATGCAGTAAACTTTGAATATGTCAGTCAGCCTCTCCATAGTATATTTCTTAACAAGTATCTAAACATTTCAAGGAATAAAGATCGTAAGTTATCATTCAGTAGACTTGGAATGAGGAAACAAAACAGCAAACAAATTAACTGCACATACAACTTTGTCTCGGAGACGCTCGGCAACCATTTTTATCGTGTCAACTGGAACAGAGCTTAGAGCATGACAAGCCACGTCACAAATAACAGTAACAACTAGCTTTCGAACATTTTCATCATAATCCAAGAGACGCTCACAGAGTGCAGCTAGAAAATGGAAATCATGACAAACTTTTAGCAAATAGGCAACAAATACAGGGTATAAGATTTTATAGCCAAATCGCACTTACAGATAATCTGAGGAGCTTCAGCTCTGGAAGGGTTTGACAACAGGCAGCTTTTGACATGTTCAAGGACAGATAGCCGAACCTCAACCACTCTGTCAGTCAACCTTTTCAAGAACTCGGAAAAGGCAGGCAAAAATGATTCAGAAACACTAGATGCTGGCAGAGCAAGTATATTCCCAACTAACTTCACCACTTTTACCCGAGTTTCCAACTGATCAGTCTGAAGAAGTTGAAAGTCAAATATTCAGAAGCATTCTCAAAACTCAAATTATGGAACTTTCTCATGTATCTAAATTACATTTTGCAAGCAGAAATGAAAAGTCAAATAAAAGAAATTTCATAAACTCAGCAACCAGTGGAGGACGTGGTGTTTTCACTACACCCATAAGATGAGGTCATATTACGAGTCTCAGACAAAAATTCACAGAAGGGACAACATAATGCCTGATACTTGAAATTATGACATACCAAAAGCTCTCCTGTGATGTACGGGACAACTCCGGTTAAGATCTGAGGTGCACAACAATAAATATCGTAGATAACTTCGTGGTAGTCGATGTCACCATTTGCTGACTTGCACTCTCCTGACATCGATGTTATAAGGAACTGTTTTATTTCAGCTTCCAGTTTTCCTGCACACAGCTCTATGACATTCATAGCAAGCTTTCTCTGCAGCCTTACTTACGTCCTGACACATAAGTTATGAAAGTGAGTTGTGCAATGCCATTATAAAGCTAATATACCCAATGTACCCTACACAACATCAAAGAGGGAACACTTACTCTCTTATCACGACCTAGTACTGACAATAAAATAAGTAAAAGATCCTCCCGGACATCCTCGCTCTCTTCCAAAAGAACAACCATGATTGTTTGCATTGATGAAATAACATTTTCTGGATGATCATCACTGCACGTGAACATTTCAAAGCATTCATTCTTTTTTCCTAAAAATACTGAGCAAACAAGTAAGACCTCAGGGAAATGGTTTGGTCAAGAATTTTACATCAAAAACACATAATTCGAATCTAATAAATTCTCTGGGCCTCAAAGGACTCCATAAGTTCAGCCCATATTATTATTACGCCACTCAAACCATCTTTGAATCACAGTTAGGAGTGTCTACACTACACATGCTGCTATTATAGGGAAGAAGATGTGCTAAAAATGAGAAAAGATGGAAACAACCGAACCTGGCAACAGCGAAAAATATACGGAACATTTTCATTCACTAGATCATCACATTCCAGGTCCAACATAACAACACAGGACCTATATCTTGCAAGAGTCTCCAAAATGACAACTCTCCTGCCAAATGATGGACCATTTGTATCATTTAACCCACTGAAAGTGCTTACAATCAAGCGGAATATATCCTGCAAATAAGTACATCACATACTCAAATATAAGTTAAACTGCAGAAGTGAAATTATTCAAGTAATGAAATATGGACACAGAAACTATTTCCTTGTTGGGTTCGCTTTCATAAGAGAAATCCACCTTTAAAATATCATCACCATAAGGAGCTTCAGGAGCAGTAATCAGAGTTATTTCACAAATACAGGTAGCAACTAGAAGCTTAGCATCCCTATCTTGATGCTTCAGCAACTCAGGCTTCACAATCGCATTGAGAAAAAACTGCATCGACTCCAGTATCGGAGCTGGTGGTGATTGGTCTATCTCAGCCAGACATGTAAGCCCCTTGCTGCATGTTTGAAAGAACGTGGTAGTGAGAAAGTATCACAAAAAGGGTACCAGAACACAAGAAAGAAATTCACAACCATCCCCCTAAAATAGAACTCCCATCAGTTTAACACATATAACTTCAGTAACCTCCCCGAAATAACCCTTTCCAACCTCTAAAAGCCTTAAATTGAAACAATTCAACCACAGAAGCCTCATACATTTCGCAGATGCTAACTTCTTTTAAGCTAGCTTGGCTTAAAAAGTTCAAAACAAATAATCATTTAGCAGACTCGCAGGAAAAAAACACCAGAAACCATGTAAAACTAGCTTTTCTTAGGTTGGTAATCTCAAAACTTTCACCAAACAACAGTATTCATACAAGCCTTAAACTCCACCAAAAGACAGTGAATTCGAAATTTGCGATACTTATTCAGTTAAACCCTAAAAACAAAAACTTGGAAGCAGGGGTACGATAAATAGAGAGTCGTAGTGCGTAAGTCAGGTCACCGTAAACGAATTCCCAAACATCAAACAACACT
>JANIEQ010000954.1:0-18463 GCA_024708375.1 Oxalis stricta | reverse complement strand
GTCGATCATGATCAATAAAACCCTTGGGTTGAGCCATGTACACATTTTCTATCAATGGACCTTGAAGAAATACGTTGTTTACATCGAGTTGTCTTAAATCCCAGCCTCTTGTAGTTGCAATGCTCAATATAATTCTGATTGTTGTTGGTTTGACCACAAGATTGAAGGTCTCGGCAAAATCGACCCCAGGTTGTTGATGAAAGCCTTTAGCAACAAGGCGAGCTTTAAATTTGTCTATAGAACCATCCGAGCATCGTTTGACACGAAAAATCCACTTGTGACCAATCAGGTTTTGTGTAGAAGAAGGTGGCACGAGATCCAGGTACCATTTCTAACTAGTGCATTGAATTTCTCCGAACGTGCCTTGTGCCATTGTGGAAATTTGAGAGCACGTGTGATAGTAGTAGGTTCAAATGTGGAGTGTTCCACTAGTTGGGCGAGTGAGACTCAGCTTTTCGTGTAGGCTTCCTAATATTATTCTTCCCTCGTGTGATCATGGAATGCGAGGTACTAGGCTGCACATATTGAACTAACATGATCATTATGATTCTCATTTTGCAGGAAGTACTAACCTCCGGTGGAGCCACATTCTCGGGAACCGCTAGGGAAGACGATGGAGCAAGCGGCTCGGAGGAGGGAACCGACACACCGATGACCGGTGGTATCCGGTCTCGAGATAGCAGGAGACACATAAGACTCGGGTGGAGCCGATCGATGAGCAAAGGGAAAACTGGTTTCAACAAACTGGACATGACGAGATATGTAGATTCGAGATGTGACAAGATCAAGACAGAGATAAGCACTTTGAGACAGTGAGTATCCAATAAACACACATGCAATAGATTTAGGATCTAGTTTATGAGTAGTGTAGGGTTTTAACCAAGGGTAGCATAAATAGCCAAAAATCCTAAGTTTTTGATAATTTGGTAGTTCACCGAATAATTTAAAGTATGGGTCAGGCATATCTAGTATTTGTGTGGGCATTCTATTGATGAGATATACTACTGTAGAAAAGGCATATGGCCGTAGGTAATAGGCATGGAAGCTTGAGTTAAGAGAGCTAAACCTGTTTCTACAATGTGACGATGCTTACGTTCGGCTTGACCATTATGTTCGGGAGTGTGGAGGGGGGGTAGTTCTAAATGTGATGCCATTAGTAGACAAGTAATTTGTGAGAGCAATATATTCACCACCATTGTCACTATATAAAGTTTTAATGGAGCAATCAAAAAACTTTTCTACAATGGCTTTGAACCTAAGAAACACATCATGAACGTCACGATTTTTTCTTTAAATGATATAACCATGTGTATTTAGTGAAGTGATCTACAAATAGCACATAATATTTGAAATTATCAACAGTAATAACAAGGAGATGTCCAAACATCAGAGAATATTATTTCCAAAGGTTGACTAGATTTAAGAGAGGAAACAGAAAATGGCGGCTATGGCTTTTACTTGTTAAGCAAGCATTGCGATAGAGAGTACTACAAGTAACAGTAGAAGCGCTTAACCGAATGTTATTTTGAGATAAGAGATGACCGATTATTGGTTTTGCAGGGTGACCAAGTCTCGAGTGCCACCGAGAAGCGAGGCCTTGGTGGCAGAAAAAGCAAGAAGAGGTGGTGTGGTGGAGGTCAGCCACTCGTAAATTCCGTCCCTAGGTTCTCCCTTGAGAAGTGGTGTCCCCGTTTTGAGATCCTTCACAAGAAAACAGGTAGGTGAGAATTCAAGTGATACATGATTAGACAAACAAAATTGATAGATCGATATTAAGTTGCGTTTCATGGCGGGTACGCAAAGAATATTATCGAGTTTCAAAGTACGTGCAAGGGTAGGAAGCGAGGCACTATCAATGTGAGTAATGCCCAAACCTGATCCATCACCAATCATAATATCCTCAAGTGCCAATATGATGGTTGATGCAAAGAAAGATTCTCAAGATCGAGAGCCACATGATGAGAGGCACCAAAATCCAACATCCAGGCACTTGATTCGGCATTGGTGCAGGATAATATGGCCTAAGCTGCCATTGTGTTCTTGTGCAAAATAGGCGCGAGGCCGCCGGGAGGGAGCTTGTGATCGATCGGTCCAGTGAGGTTGTGGCATAGACCGGTTTGGAACTATCCGAAAGGAAGGGCACTTTTTTGCAAGCATGACCATAAAGCCCATGTATTTGACAACGACCAAGGTAAGGCCTTGGTTGACCTGAATTTGCGTTTGTGGAATTAGAATTCCAGGAATTGTACATAGACATACCTGATTGTTGTCTCTTTGATTGTCCCGGTGGTCGGGTATTTGAATTGGTAGCATGAGATCGCCGACCTATATATTGATTTTTCCGACCAGGTTGCTTATTGGCAAAGTTCGTTGTTGTGGAAAGTTGGTCGTAGCCGTTGTGTGAGACCTTAACTTCAGCATTAATCAGCCTCTCATGTAGGTCATCAAAAGCAATAGGTGTGTCGCGATTATTGACATTTGACTTGATTTCATCATAGCCATCGCCGAGGCCATCGAGGATTATGTCAATGAGATCTTCATGATCCATAGGAGCTCGAAGAAAGGTAAGTTGATCAGCTTTGACCTTGATTTTCTCGCATATATTCCGTGATAGAAGAACATCGAGCAAGAGTAATCTTTTTAAGTTGAGCTTTGACCTCGTTTTTGTTTGCCTCTCGGACTGGTTGTGCATAGATTTTGATGAGAGTATCCCAGGCTTGTTTGGATGTTTTGGCCGTAGAGATGAACGGTATAATGTCGGGAGAGAGTGCACCGATGATGGCATTAAGAACAAGTTTATCTTGACGAATCCGAACGTCGCGGCTGGATTAGGGCTGGTGGATCTCCAATCATAGCGGGAGGACATTCTTTGGAGCCATCAACATAACCAAGTAGATTGTAACCCACAAAGAGACTATCAAATTGGAGATGCCACGCTAGAAAGTTGGTGGATGTCAGCTTTAATGGAGCTATGCAGCAAGTATTAATGGTGATAGAGGTTGGAATCATTCAATGTGGTAGTCACAAAGCAAAGAGAGTGTGAGAGGAGTTGTCATAGAGATTGTAGGAAGGAGAGAGAAAAAAAATAGATCAATTGACGTGAGTCAAAAGCTCGAAACCATGTAAAGAATAGAAGATTATAGGAATTGATTCACTTTGTTATTTCATCTGTATTTGGTTTATATACAGTACAAGTCATTGATTCTTATAGAATCATAATTCCTAATATTATGTCTAACTGATTCTATACAGTGAATATTGAGATTAGCACAATCATACAAATCGTAACTTATTGAAACAATAATAGTTGATATCATCTTTGCAGATTTAGTCAATTAGAATTGGGCTTGGACCATATTCGCAATAGTACATACTCATGGTTAACTTTAACAATGCTACCCGAACCATCAAAAATCGAGCACGGATTGGACACAGGTCGCCCAAACATCAGCAACATAACTTCATTAATCGGATCCAATAGACTCCACTGCTTAGCCTCCCAAAAATCAAACTACCTTGACCTCCCTACCTTCAACTGAAATCAACAAATATGGAAAATGTCCCCCCCAAAGACCTACCATCTATCTAAAAGATCAAACCAGATGAAACCAAAACATTCTCTTTCAATAGTTATGAATATTAAGTGTATCCCCTGGATGTGCAACTTCTATTATTATTATTATTGTTATTACTTCTGAGTAAATATACCTTTACTATGTTTTTGAGTTGAATTTGAGTTGTAAAAGATTAAAGAAAAAGAAATGTAACATCAAAAAATTTCATTGATTGCGAAGAAATTAGCTTAATAAGCTAGCGTGCATGACTTATCAATTAGTTCATATGGCATTTTCTAATTGGCAGAAGCGTACTACAGGTCCTGAACGGTTCTTTTTTTATTTTTTATTTTATTTTTTATGATAAGTCCTCAACGTTTTGTATAGTGAGCCAACCTACCCTTTTCATCTAATGTTAAAAGTAAACCTACCTTATTGCTAACTCCAATCCCCCATATCAAAAATACATTACATTATATTTTCTAATTTTAGATTTATTTTTATTATAAAAGAAAAAATTTAGATTCATCCAAAATACATATATTTAATTAATAATTTTTTTAAATATAAAATTTAGATGAATTTAAAAATATCATGTATTTTTATATGAAAATATAAAATTAAAGATATTCAAAATTATGAAATTGGTCCTCAGATATCTATATTATTGGGCATTAATTTCGGTGACGTAATAGATATGAAAATACCATCACGGTCGATATCCAGAATTTCTCCATCGAAAAAGTTGCAATTATTGTCGGATGGTGGTGGCCGGTGGGGGAGAGAGAGAAGTAAAAAGTTTTGGGTTTGTTTGGTTTACGGAATTAACCGATTGTCCGCTATGTTTGGAAAAGTCGGATTATGGCGGTGAAAAGGGTGTGATTGGGTAGCATTGTCACATTCCGCTTGAGTTTAACTACCCCAAAATGTTTTAAATTATTCGGATGGCTTTCGAGATGGATCCGGAATGATACGGAATTGACCAGAGAGACTCGAAATACTCTAGAAGCGACTAGAAGGATCGGGAAGGCTCCGAAGCTTACGAAAGATCGGACTCCGGAAGACTCTAGAAGGCTCCGCCTTGGGCTAGACTTCTTCGGAAGGTTCCACACAATTGTAAAATGCTTCCTACAGGTTCCAGAGCTTCTAGACTCTCAGAATACTCTTGTATATTCTGAGAATTTTCTTGTATAGAGTTTTCTAGAATAGTTGGTACGCTATATAAAAGGGTGAACCTCCCTCATTTGTACATAACACATGATTTCCTAAACAATAGAGAGCATTTTCGTTGCTAGCTCAATACAAGAGCATTTTCGTTGCTAGCTCATTCTCTCATATCCAAAACCTTCAAGGCTCATCTCCTTGGCACCCCAGTAGCCGGTCTAGGCGGCGCCGCGGGAAGAAGTTCTTGTTTTCTAAGCTCGTCATGGGCTGGTGGCCGGATTCCGTCAAGAAAGTCTTCCACTAGTTCTTCTCTCTCAAACTTCTTGGGTAGAAGAAGCCGTTAAAATGCGCAAAACTCCTTCCCCAATTCCTAAAACCCGAGACCTTAAACCGTTACATAGGAATTATGGATTCGATTGAGCAACGTCACTTCTCTAGATGAATGGATGAATTACATCGTATTCCCTCTAGCGAAAAAGATACACTTTACTGGCTAGCTTGTCGATTGTTTTGTAAGCTTAGAAGGCAAACATCAAGTAGTGAAATTCCTGAGAACCCTTTGAATTAATAGCCTCAAGAATGTTTACGAGTCGCCAATTGATTTACCCGGAGTGCCATACAATGGAGCAATCAAGGCTTCGAGACGGATTAGGAAACGACTTGTGGAGATTATTAAGCGAGAGGAGGAATGATCTTTCCCAAGGGAAAGCATCGGCTACACAAGATATATTGTCGCATATGTTGATAACTTGTGATGAAAATGGGGTGTTTATGAGTGAATTGGATATTTCCGATAAAATTCTAGGGCTTTTGATTGGTGGACATGACACTGCTAGTTCGACTTGCACCTTTGTCGTCAAGTATCTTGCGGACCTTCCTCATATTTACCACAAAGTTTACGAGGGTATGTTTTTCCTCTACCTAGAATTTTTAACATCTCTAACTTGTGAACATTATAATTTATTAAGTCAATATCTCTAATTTAGGATACATATTTAGAGTGCGATCGAATTATCTTCTAGTCTCTATCGATCTTATATAAAATCCAAGTCTCATGGAGGAAACTTTTATTAACTAGTAGATAATTAAAGTGGCCAAACAAACTGCATGTATGTCAATTTGTGACAATTTTCGGATGAAAATCTAGTCTTACGAATCAGGAGTCCAAACGCATTAAAACCATTATGATTGTGGCAAACATTGTCCACAATAAAATACTAATAAAATGACACGAATAATGTATTTTGTTTTGTTTATGTAGAGCAAATGGAGGTCTGCGTGCAACGAAACCTGCAGGAGAGATTATTGACTTGGGACGACATTCAAAAGATGAAATATTCATGGAACGTAGCCTGTGGAAGTGATGAGATTACTACCACCATCACAAGGAACCTTTAGGGAAGCCATTACGGATTTCATCTTTAATGGCTTCACTATTCCAAAGGGCTGGAAGGTAATTAATTATTTCATCATTTGACCTTAATTAACTAAATAATCAATCTTAATGAAATATCGTATACTATATATAATCCCTGAATTCCTGATTAAGATTTTGAGAGACAATTGTGTTTAAAAAAATTTCAGTTATATTGGAGTGCAGCCTCCACACATAGGAATTCGGAATATTTTCCTGAACCGGAAAAGTTCGATCCAACAAGATTCGAAGGGAACGGACCAGCTCCATACACGTTCGTACCATTCGGGGGAGGTCCTAGGATGTGCCCTGGGAAAGAATATGCTAGACTCGAAATTCTTGTTTTCATACATAATCTTAGTGAAAAGATTCAGATGGGAAAAAGTTCTTCCTCGCGAGGGTATAATTGTCGATCCATTTCCTGTGCCTGCAAGAGGACTTCCCGTCCATCTATATCCTCACAAAACCTAAAATCAAAAGTAGTCGCCTTCAGTTACAGAAATTGCTTAGTACAGCTATGTATAGATCTTCTCTGTAATCTATTTATTGTAATTTCTCACAGTTGCTTTTTTCCTTTTAATGAATATTGTAAAATGAAACATTTTATGTAAATGATCCCAAATCCTTTCGGTCTCAGACCCACCACTGCAGCCAAGCATGGGCTGATCAAAAGAAAAATGACGATCTTGGTAGAAGCTTAGAGGATTGACAATAGGAATAATTAAGGTCAAGGTCAAATACAACTCTAACGCATCAATAGGTGATCATTGACCGTAAAAGATCGTAATAATTTGTGACACAGTTAGCATATACACTTAAACGATTATAAAAGGTCAAGAGACGAAGTGTCTTGCAAGAATTATATATTGTATCCGAATTCTCTCGATCGATGGCCGTACAACTTCTAGTGCGTGATGGTCAATTGTTAAGTTTTGTTAAGAAGAATTCATAAAGCGACGCTTTAGGAAGTATATTTTATTTGCCAATCAAAGTTTGTGGTTGGTGGTCTTTGACAAGTGCTGTATATTCCAGTTGTGTTATGTAAAGATATACAAAATGAAAAAAATAAAAAAAATAAAAAAAAAAAGGAAATGTACATCAAGCATGTCTCTATATTCATGCAGATCGAAACTGCTGCCTTACTTTTGGGATTAATGAAACTCTCTATCTAGCTCCTTGCTAGCAGGTTACAAACGTGTTATTCTCGAATCATTTTCTTCTTCTTTTTTTAATAAAAGGTTACTTTTTATTAAGAAATTATTTTATATTAATACGATTTTGGCATCGGGTTCTCTCCCTCAAATTTCTTGTACCTTTTTCATGTCTCTTTTATGACTAATTTTGGTGGTAGATTTTCTTCGAGCTCTCTATACGAATCAGAAAAAAAGGGTAAAATCTACGCCTCGATTTGTTTGGTGTCGATGCCTATTTTTCACATGTGTGGCCGTTTTTGTTGTGGTGGTTGTTTTGGCGTGCGGTCGAAAATCGGGGACTCTCTTGTCTCTTTTTAGTCTTACGTACGAATCAAGATTCTATTTAGGATGTCGATTCCTTAGTTTTCCCAGCGATTGGTGGTTGAGTTCCGGCCAAATCGGGCTATTGGTTGGTGATGAGGTGTTTCGTCTTAGGTTTATGTTATTTATTTTGCTCAATCTAATATATCTCTACGTATTGACAGATTTAACCCCGCTCCACAGATGATGACAATTGTGTCCTTGATGTTGGATTTAAGTGATTTTATATCTCTACTTTTCTAGTTAGAGATTATGGATTGTTTAGCATCGTGGTTAATTTACGGATTTGTGTTAGTTCACTTGTTGATTGTCTCCCGTTTGACTCGGGTTTTCTCCCGTCACATTGGAGCGACTTCATTTGGACACATTTTTCCCTTCCAAAGATGATTCGACATAGATGGAGTTGTGGATTAGTATTGTGTTTATCTTTTCACGACAACTTCTTTATATCTTATTATCTTTATTTAGACTTAACTATCTCGTACTTTTTTATCAAAATATCAATGAAATTACAATTTTTATTTTTCGAACCGTAGAATGAAATTTAGGAAGTTATAATAAAAGAGATTTTAAAATACGTACATAGTCCACTTTTTTTAATGGGTAAGAGTTGTATTAATTATGTATTATTTCCTCCTCCTCAGTTGATACATGTTTGTTTAGTTTTTTTTTCAAACATTAAAAAAATATATGGTTAATCAATATTAATGAATATGTAATTTTTTTAAATATATCAAGAAAAGTCAAAAAATATGTATTAAACGGAGGGTCAGGGGCTCTCGCGTGTTCGGGGTTCGATTAAACCAATCAGCGACCGGTTTGGCAAAGACTCGTGATTCTTTTGTATGTCATACGCCGTGTCTGGTCAATTTAAAAGCTCAACATTATATAATATGGGCTTCTGGAATAGAAATACGCATATGATAAATTACTTACATTATTAAATTGACTAAATTTTTTTTACGAACCTTCAGTTAGAAAAACAATATGTATCTATGTCTTTAATTAGCATAGAATAGATCTGCAATATCAAATTTTCAGTTATGAGATATATCGATTAATGTAATTCAGGTGATTCGAGTTCTAGATCATTATTGTGGGTTTATGTATTTAAAAATGATTGATATTTGAGCTATTATCAATCCCAAATCAACTAAATTTTATATATAAAAAAAATAGAATATTCATGTGTAATCTAAAAATTTCAAAACGACTTTACATTATTGTAAAAATTAGCTCTATATTTTTGTTTTTAATAGTTGTGGACTTGGACTTTAAGTTTCTTAATTATTTAGGCGGAGAGAAAATACGACATAATATATGTCCTAAAGATATGTGCACCCATTTATTAAAAACTAATTGCGAGGACTGATAATCTTTATCGCATAAAATGTAGGAGGAAACTGATTTTAACCCCAAGCCTACACTAAGAATAATATTTTTATCTTTAATTAACTATGTTCGTTACCTCTAATATTTGTAGTTACGGGATTTAAAGTCTAAGAAATATTTTTGAGGACAAACTTAAAATGACCATCATTCGATTATTTTAAAGATGTGAGATGATGACATGATATTTGTGAAAAAGGCGTTTGGACACATTTATTACAAAATAAAATGTAAGGACTAATCGATATTTTCGAAAAAAAGTATTGCGAACAACTCATTTTAATTTCAAATTTGCTCAGTTTTATAAAAAAATCATAAAATATTCAGATGAAATTGGAAAAATATGAAACGACTCTCATTCGATCGTAAAAATTCAAATATACATTTTTATATTTGATATCAATATATATCACGACTTGACTTCTATTTATAGTTATGCGGTTTTGGGTTGTCACTAAATGAACGGTTCGATTTGAATTGGGGGTATTATCGGACGGTTAAGATCAATGAATAGTTTGAGGAATAATGTTATGTGTATGATGTGATAAAAAAAATTCACTAGTTGAAAATCACTAATACACTTGTGAGTGCTTTAATTCTTTTGCCATATATGAACTTTAAAAAAAAAAGTTTCTTTGCTGTATATGTGTATAATAATGACTAATGTCATAGTCATACGTAGTGACGAAGCCACGTTCATTCATGAACACCCAAAATTTTGGCAAAAAAATAAAATTAACATACTAAATATAAATATTTTTAAATTAATTAAAGTTAATAAACATATATTTACTCTTTAAGTTATTCAAGTATTTTTGGCATAAAAAGGTTTGAGCACCAAAAAATTTCAACATAACTTTTTTTATTTTTAAGTTAATTTCATCCTAACTTCGCCTCTAGTTATACGGTATTAAATATTACAGAATCTCGATTCACCGTCCACGTATACGTTAACGCGGTATACATGCATGAAACACGAGAGGATTAGTAGCATATATAATCCAACCAATCAGATTCAAAACATCAATTCAAGTTCGTTTCAATTATCACAAGAACTTATAATTTAATACTATCAGAAAAAGAACTTATAATTAATCCTATTTAACCTGAACTAAGACATAAATTATCCGTCCGCATTGTAAGCTCCGATATTTATCAATGTCTTATACTCCTAGATCCGTATACAAATAGATGTCGTTTTTAGAGATTTTTTGTCTTATATTTTTATAATATTTATATAAAAATTTTATGTACATATTTATCATTTTATCTCTCTTTCCACTCATACACTAAAATAAAAATAAAAAAATAAAAGAGACTATAAACGATACAATATAACAGTAAAATTTGAACAAATTCTTGAAAATTATGTCCTTATATGTGCAAAACTTGACAAAAGGTGTATTGCAATACAGAGCGAGTAGTTATTTGGCCAATACACATCCTTCATAAGAAAACATATATGTATATTTATTAACTACACAAACACAAGTATAATATATCTCAAAAGTGGTTCACTTGGATAAGTATATTCATACTTTCATTTTTCATAAATTCAATTGGATAAATGCATACTTTCGCTGAAAGCAAGAATGTTCAACAGAAAAGGATTATTTAATTAGTCAGTAGAGACTTAATCATGAGGGTAATTAATTAGTTTGCCGAAATCAACAGGAATATCAAACCAATTATCAAGTCTCCGGCCACTTGGTAAAAAAGGTGGGGTTTGGCAACTTTAGACTAAGTTGTTGATTAGGTAATCTCTTTGTTATGGCCAAACAACTTTAACAATAGAAACTTGTAAATAGTTTTTTCCTATTATTGGATGGCGAGATCCACATGTACGTCTCGATCGCCTTTCTTGCTATTATCTTCCCATCATCATATAATATAATATGGTTATAAATATTTTATATTCATGTATGTAATAAAACTATAGGTATATAAATGGAAAGTGCGAGTAAAAGTAATATTTTTACTTATTAAAAAAAGTTAAAGGAGTCCATGCGACTATCATGGGAAAGGCAGTATAGTTGAGTTAAACCCAATTATCCTATCATGAACAATTGTTTCCCTTTTTGGTGCATGATTCCATTTTTGAATAACACTTTCTTTATGGCTCCATATGACCAAACATCTCATCTTATTATTTTTTTAATCAATATGCATTTGCCTCATGGTGTTTATATTATATAACAAATGGTATTGTCATTATTCATTATCCAAAAAAAAATTAAAAAAATCATATTATTGTACTTCCATGTTAATTCAATTCACAAGTTGGAAGTATTCTCCCAATTTAACTCGATCTAACTCATTCATGTTAGGTTCGATTGTTAACTTACTCGATCGAACCAATTTTTAATATAATTAATGTTATATAATATCAGATGAAATTAAAAAAGACTGAGCCATATTATTCTTTTACTTGGCTTTCCATTTTGAAGAAAACCAATACTAATAGATGTGCTTAGTGAAAAACTATTAGGTAGAAGCTTTCTAGCTGTGTGAATCACATTTTGTCATGCATTTATAAAAAAATTCCTTTAATTTATTAAATGATTGGACAAAAATTTATAAACATATACGAATATCAATTAATAATATGCATACATAAATACTTACGTGTTAGGGATTTTTATTCGTAGTTATTATTGTATGGTACTTAAAGAGTTAAAGAAATCACAACATATCAAACGTCATCACATCGAATTGGTGGAGATGTAGATTCAAGTCAGTTATAGTTATCCTGTTATATTGTGGAAAATAAACTGAAGGAATTAATTGATTGAAGCACTAGGTGACATTTCATCGCTCAATAATTGGTGCAAACATACATGCATGTATGAATGCTTCACTGCCTTTAATGGAATTTCTGTGAATTCCCAAAGTGAAAAAAGGGGAAAAGAGAATGTACAAAAGTTACAATTCCCATTAGGAAAGTTACGTACATTAGAGTCAACTTAAAAGACTTTGATTGACTCTCTAAAGCTAAAACCAATAAAACACACAATTTGGCAGTATACTTAAATCCTGGAACATCTCATCACCTTTTCATAAGCCTATAAATATAACTCTCACCTAACATATCTCCACATCAAATTCCTAAAAACAGAAAAACAAATTTAATTCTTAACCCTCCAAAGAATTTTAAATATGGAGTATTTTTACACAAGCTTACTCCTACTCTTCGTCTCTTTTGTCTCGTTTTCATTTTTCTTAATCTTCTACAAGCACAGATCACAATATTGGATTCCTAACCTTCCTCCAGGAAATCCTGGCTTCCCTTACATCGGTGAAAGCCTAGAATTCCTCTCCACAGGATGGAGAGGCACTCCTGAGAAGTTCATTTTCGATCGCTTGACGAAATTCAGATCCGAAACCTTCAAGACTCATCTCCTTGGCGCCCCTGCAGTCGTCCTAGGCAGGCGCTGCCGGGAACAAGTTCTTGTTTTCTAACGAGAACAAGCTCTGTCGTCGCCTGGTGGCCCGATTCTGTCAACAAAGTCTTCCATTCTTCTCTCCAAACTTCTTCGCAAGAAGAAGCTGTTAAAATGCGCAACCTCCTTCCCCAATTCCTAAAACCTGAGGCCTTACGGCGTTACGTAGGAATTATGGACATTATAGCGCAACGTCATTTCTCTGATGAGTGGATGAATTATGATAGTGTCCTCGTATTCCCTCTAGCGAAAAGATACACTTTCTGGCTAGCTTGTCGACTGTTTTGTAGCTTAGAGGACAAAGACCAAGTTGTGAAATTCCTAGAACCCTTTGAATTAATAGCCTCAGGGATAATTTCAGTCCCGATTGATTTTCCTGGAACGGCGTTTAATCGAGCGATCAAGGCTTCGAAGCAGATTAGGAAACAGCTAATGAAGATTATTAAGCAGAGGAGGAATGATCTTGCCGAGGGAAAAGTATCGGCAACACAAGATATATTGTCGCATATGTTAACGACTTGTGACGAAAATGGAGTGTTTATGAATGAATTGGATATTTCCGATAAAATTCTAGGGCTTCTGATCGGTGGACATGACACTGCTAGTGCGTCTTGCACCTTTATCGTCAAGTATCTTGCCGAGCTTCCTCATATTTACCAAAAAGTCTACGAGGGTATGTTTTTCTCTACCTAACTTTTTCACGTCTCTAGAGCTAGCTTGTGAACAATTTTATTTATCAAGTCAATACCACTAATTTAATACTACGTATAGAGTACGATCTCTTCGATCAAGTCTCTGTATCTTTCATAAAATCCACTACCTTCGTGCCATAGTCTACTATTTAATTGATCTTCAGTTCATGTACAGCTGTTTTATACTCACTGATTCAAGAAACATGAGTTGAAAACTTAGATACTGTATCAAGAAAATTAATTATTTGAATAATCGCAAAAAAATCTGGTAAACTATACGTAAGGGGTTTCAATAAAGTCCAAGTTCTTTAGGCGTGATTGATTAGCAGGCAGTTAACAAATTAAATTGTCTTCCTGATCTTATCGTGAGCATATAATGTGGAATTATTTTTTTATTTTGTTCTAATCAATGATAGCAGGCAGTATATGTCTTACCAAGTTTTCAAATATAGAACTCAAATGTAAAACGAATTTTCATATACATGTCATCTGTCTGCTTTGATATTTTTATAAACTTAGCTAACTTGTAAATCACAGGCACAGAATGTTCGAATTGAAACATTGGCAATTTTACAATAACTGTATATAAAATAATTATATATGGGTTACGATAAAATGACGCCATTAATTTATTTAATTTGTTTGTGTAGAACAAATGGAGATCGCGATATCGAAAGCTCCAGGAGAGTTATTGACTTGGGATGACATTCAGAAGATGAGATATTCATGGAATGTAGCCTGTGAAGTGCTGAGAGTAGCACCACCATTGCAAGGTGCCTTTAGGGAAGCCATTACTGATTTCATCTTTAATGGCTTCACTATTCCAAAGGGCTGGAAGGTAATAGCAACAATCAATCCCCTAAATTACATTGTATGATTAAAAATTTCAGTTGATTAAAGAACAATTGGGTATTCAAATTTGCAGTTATATTGGAGTGCAACCTCTACACATAGGAATTCGGAATATTTTCCTGATCCGGAAAAGTTTGATCCCACAAGATTTGAAGGGAAAGGACCAGCTCTGTACACGTTTGTACCATTCGGGGGAGGTCCTAGGATGTGCCCTGGAAGAGAATATGCTAGACTCGAAATTCTAGTTTTTATGCATAATCTTGTGAAAAGATTCAGATGGGAAAAAGTTCTTCCTCATGAGGGTATTATAGTTGATCCATTTCCTATGCCTGCTAAAGGTCTTCCAGTCCGTCTTTATCCTCACGAAGCCAAAAATTTAAAGTCGTCTTCAATCTACAGACAGTTAATCAGTATAGCTCTATAGATCATCTCTCTATTACTGCTTGTTTCTACATAGATGTATTTTTTAATGGCTTTTAGAAAAATCAAACATTGTAGTCCATAATGCTCAATAAGTTGGCAATGATCTTATCTAGAAAGGAAGCAGAACATGAATTCGAACTCTTGACCCGTTTCTATATTCTAATGGACATTACAATTAGTTTCTGAAACAAGCTATTACTAAACAATAATCAATGTGATCTTGCTTTCCTTAAGTTTTGTACAAGAGTTAACAAGGTAAAAAAATATAAATAACTTGGTAAATTACACCTTATATTTCTACACATTCGTCACTCGCCTTCATCCTCCCAGTCCATTTCAAAAGAGTTAGCCGAGTTTTTCAACTCTGTTAGCCCAGTGAGATCCTCTAAATAGGTTGGATGGTTAATGGCTTGTAGTACAAATTGCAATCCTCTTTTCCGGTATTCTAACACCACCTGAAACAGTTCAAATGGATGGTACCCATCAATCAAAACAGTGTCATTACACAAGTAGCAAGATAACGACGTAGAAAACAAGAACCAATGCAAATCATTAGTTGATTATAAGAACTTACAGTGCTACAACAGGCTGTACAACTGCTTGAAGAATGGCCAATAAGTGTCATTTGAGAGAATTGCGAGAGAGAACCTCGGATCTGATGCGGCAAAATACCAAGAGGCAGTTCACTTGTCCTCTATTGTTAGAACTTGAAACATCACCTTCAGCATATATCCTGTAATTTGTAAACAGGCAGAAAAATATCAGATGCGTTGTTAATATTCAGAGAAAACATTTTCAAATGATCGGTCTTGCAAAGATGCGTTTACCCTTGGGGATGATGTAAGATGCCAACTAACAGTTCAACAGCAAGTGCCGAAGCAATAGGAGCCAATCCTGGACGTGTAACAGTGCATTGCTGGTCTAATGTACGGTTTGCAGTTGACTATCGAGAGAGAAAGGAAACTATTAGAAATTTAGTAACCACAAAAATTAAATTAAATTAAATTAAATTAAATAAATCACGACAATATTTCAAAACTTACATCGGTAGGTGCAACCACATCATTGCAGAAGTAACAGCCCAATCTCGGACCTTCATATTTATCACACACGGCAAGATTGGACATATCATCAGATAAAATATTCCCATCCTCACCTTTCAAGTTATGGATAGAGCTTAAAGGACCTGGTCCGTGGCGCATAACTAAGAAGCTATCAAATCCTAGAGCAGCAGTTATAGCAGTCTGCAAAAATCATAATATGATATAACTAATCAAATTTTACTAGTCTTATAGCAATGACTGACACATATTCTAAGTACTCGGAATCAGGAAGACCACGTGAAGATGCAAGAAAGTATGTCTGAACAACATTTGTGAGGTTACCTTGTTAGTGTTAGCACATAAGAGTGTTGGGAGCCACCGACTCTCTCTTGTATCAGTTAACATGAAAACAACATCATGTGAATCAATCAATTCCTGGAGATGGCTACAGTCATCAAGCACAGTAGCCTCTTCTTTGCTAAGAACTGGATGTCCAGGCATTGGTATAGACATCACAACTCCTTTTGCTTCCTGTTAAAAAAATAAAATAAATGAAATGTGAAACACCACACAAATAAAGGAGAAAAAAATTCAATTCTGGTGGGAATAATAAGTTACCACAGCCTGAAAATATCTGCTGGAGGCTTTTAACTGCTGCCATGGCCTTAAACTCACCCGCCGCCGTTGAGGTAGTCAGACTAAGTATACAGGGACTGCCTCAACGGATTAGACATAGCTACCCTGCCATTGTCAACTAGTGTAATGTTCCAAACACCCCAAGCCTGAAAATAGAAATCTTTAATTCATTGCAGAACAGAGAACGACCAATTATTGGCAAAAAAAAGTTTGAGAGGACTTACTATGAGCATTCGAGCAACCTGGCATCCGAGTGTACCTGCTCCAAGGAGAAGACACTTCAGAGAATGTAACTTGTCCAAGTTCAGAGACGGCAAAGCACGCCATCTCATCAATTTTAGATTCAAGTCTGCAGCAGAAACTGCTAACCTGGAGAAGATAAGATAAAACTGAGTGAAAAATGAAATAATACTTGTCAGTGAAGTGTGAAACCAAGATAACATACCGAGCTGGATCCATCGATTGAGCAAGACTGATACACCTAGGTGCTTTCTCCCATCCAACTACCTTAGGTACTTGTTGATGTTCTCTCCACTCTAAAGACATTTAGAGTAGACGAAGTGTTAGCAAATGTTGTTTGTAGGATCTAGTTATGAGAGACATAGGGATAATGTTGATGAATATGAATTAGAACATAAAGACAAATAAGAATAAGGAAAGTAGAATACGGTAGAAAGCTCTGATACCAAATTTGTTAGGAGTAGGTTGTATGATCTATTTATGGGAGAATTAATGGATTATAGAACCAAGTTGAAAGAGAATAGGAACTGAGAAAGAAATAAGAATAACACAGAAACAGCAAAGAGCCTCATTTAGTGTCTTGATAAACCTACATTTAGGTTCATACTTGACTTAAATATTATTATGTAAACTGACATGTATTTATAGGTAGACATAGACTGAACTAAGAAACCAAACTCAAACAGAAACATGATCTGAATTGAAACCAGTAAAAAGACTAAAAGAGAAATAATATCAAGCTAAAACAGACTCTAAATGACAAGACTAAAAGGGAAATAATATTAAAATAGACTCCTAATTAATATTCATTATTCTTCACTCACAACACAGAAGCTAGTGTTAAACCGTAAATCTACAATTACAAATGATGCACATGTCGAGTTTCTGACACTCTACCTTGGGGAACAGTGACCGAAGCTTCACAACAAGAGACAGTCTCATATCAGCAGACACTGCAGTTCTCTCGATAGCTGGAAGAAATTCAATCCTCTGGAGATCCCATCTCGAACAAATAAGTGCAAAGTAAATTCGAAGAGGCCAACTAGAGGTTATTCGGAAGATGACAGGGATCTACAAAACCAAATAGCACCTGTCAACAGTGTAGAACAACTTCAGGAAGGCGACAACAATAACTACAGGATTATTGTACCATTCCCATTATTGATGATCAGACAAACTAAAATTAAACTACTATGACCACTTCCTAAAACCCAAAGTGATAACAGTTCATCCAGAGTCGAAATTTGTGCAGACCAACCTTGACTATCACCCTCGCTGGCTTCCAAAGTCCTTGAATGTGAGGTTCTAACAGTAACTATGTGCATGTTACACGCAACACTGTACCACAAAGAATGTGTACATCTGCATAGATTACAGTCAGCATAGAACATAAAACTGAAGAAAGGAAAGAATCAGAAATTAGTTCCGATACCCAGAAGGGGACATCTAAAATTGTTTCAAGAGTTATTGAACTGGAGAGAAATTTTACCAGCACTTACAGTTTGAACTATGCCATTCACCTTACATACTGACTTCCACAGATGCTGCCTAAATACTAAGTTATCTGTGAGAATTCCAAATATATGATCAATTCTAGAATTGAACATTTAAAATTCAAGCGAAGACACGTATTCTGGCAACTATTCTGCACTAAACCATTTTGAGAGCACGGACTTCAAATCAACCACGGTTGCTGGAGGATCAAGAACCAGGAGCTGGGAATTGCAAGCCAACTAATGAAAACTCTCCACTTTTCAGGTCAGCGTCTACGAAGCAAGAAGGAACCTAGATAATAATGAACTGTCCTCCATGGCTTTTCAGGAGTGAATGTCTTCACAAATCAGATATCCAACAGACAGTTATTTTAAATCAGAAAATTCAAAATATTTATGAAGAAATCCAGATTTCATCTGACTCTAAAGAACAACGAGGATGATATAAATATACAAATCACCAAATTGAGCAAACAACCTTTTCTGCTTCTTCTCTCAACAAGCGCTTCCCTATCAAGTCGAAGGAAGTCTTCCATGTTATTTGTGTTGTAAAGAATGCCAGGGACTGAGCATCTGTTCCTATTGCTGACACAGGAGAGTGACGATTCT
>JANIEQ010000953.1:0-11337 GCA_024708375.1 Oxalis stricta | reverse complement strand
AAAGAAAATTAAGTATACTAATTATAAAAATAAATTAAGCATATTAAATTTATTAAATTTTAACTATCTAAAATTAACTTTAAAAAAAACTATCTAAAATTAAACTGGAATCAAGCGAACTGTCTTTCTCTTAATGTATATCTTAACAAATTCTAACTTTTCACTCATCTTAAAAAGCAAAGATGATAAAAAAACAATTAGTGAAGAATTAGGAAAATCATTCTATAAACCAATTATAAAAAAGAAAACATTAAAAAAACAAAAAGTGCGTCACTTTTCTAAACCAATTACGCATGAACACGTGCACAACCTGGAAAAGCATTATTGGAGATGGGTCCTACTCTTCATCACCGTGAGATTGAAACAGCCAATCATCATCAAACACAACAGCGGAGTTGTCTGCTCCAACTAGCGAGACAAGATACGCACAAATGTGAGGGTCACATGGAACTTAACGCACTCTATAACTACCCCATCCCATTCTCTCTCTCTATCAAACTCCCCTCTATACTAGCCGGTATGGTCTAAATCCACGCACCAAATATCTAAACACACGATTTTTATAACTAATATGATCAATTTACCCTCCATTTCTTTTGAAAAGCTTATTTTCTTTCTATTTTTCAGAATTTCTATCCCACTGCAATTCTTTGATTAGCTCCAAACAATTAGGTCGAGTCTAATTAGGGCGGATGTATTCGACTGTTGATCAGGGAATGAGCGAATTAATTTTCGAAAGAAATAGTTAGTGTTGAAATTTGACTTAGATCGTAGGAGAAAACAACAATATACAGTCAAGAAACATTTTGAAGAATGAGACAAACATTTTTAGTCAATCTAAAAACTACAAGTGAATAGATTAACACGAAATAATGTAATCATGATGCTAAACATGCCACTATTTCTACATCATATAAAAACATCAATCTTCTAACTCCAAAAATCGTAACGGATATCTATAAAAGCCATATACATATGTGTAACGTGTGATTTAACACATCTCATCAAAATCATATGAGGAGATAAAGTAGTCGAAATAATGTAAAAACTGCCAGCACACAGCGAAGTATAACACCTAAATAAATACAACAAAGAAATTCCTTGATTTTTATCAAGAAGAATTATCATAGAAAATCAAAGATGGATGGGTAAATTGGTCATGCTCATTAATATAAACCGCGTAATTTAGTTGTTAGGTGCGTGGAATTAACCAATCCGTTCTATAGCTTGTAGCTCCATGCCTTCTCTCTATCTCTGTCTAACCTTTTCTTGTCCCCTCCTGCTCAGAAGCAATCAATGAAATCAAACTCACAAACTAATTAATAATCACTGAATTTTTAATTATACTTTAATTATTTATTTATTTGAACATAATCCTTTCATCAATTCAATTGCTTCTTTTAAGATCAACGACAATTGTATAATCAGACGCTCAACATTAGCTGAAACGATATAGAATTGAAGATCAAAATTCTCCATCTCTTGAATTTGGAGCAGCTGGAATCGGGTCTGATACCTAGTGGTTTATCGGTGACTGGGAATGGCGGTGGCGGTAGCTGGAGGTCGTGAGATGGCCCGTGGCGGAGGCCGGACTGTGGGAGACTACTTGGTGGGCAAACAACTCGGGGTCGGGTTCGTTTTCGGTGGTATGGCATGCGAGACACCGTGTGCACGGCCATGAAGTGGCTATAAAAGAGATATCCATGGGTCGATTAAACAAAAAGTTGCAGGAGAGTCTCATGTCTGAGATTTTTATTTTGAAGAGAATCAACCATCGTAATATTATTCGCTTGCATGATATTATTGAGGTTAGTCGGGTTCTTTTCTCTCCTTTTAAGTTTCTATTCATTATGCTGCATCTTGAATGAACCCAATGTTTTGTTTCCGAGTAGAGTTCCCAATAAGCTACCGATGAACTCTTTTAATGTCGGCGTTTTATCGTGTACGTGATGTAATACTTAATTCTATGGTACATTTTACTGGTATTTGGATACTGTCTGAGAGTGTGGAGGTTGTCAGTTGGTTAGAAATCAATTCTGGAGCTGTTAGTTTCTGTGGACAAAATGTCAAATGTGTTCCAGAGTTTTGCTGTCTATACTTTGATGTTGGTGAGAAATTATGCTACCGAAATGTGCTTCTACTGGTACTAACGAATGTTATTCTTCTTGTATATTAGTGAATGTCGTCATTCTCTGTTCTTTTTTGCTGTTCATACTTCAGTTTACCAGAAACGATGGGCCGTAGTACCAGAAACATGACATATACCATGTTCTTTCTGCTGAGTTATGAATTAATTGTAAATTGTCCTCAAATTTGTTCCTTCAGTGCCAAAATGAATTTAGGAAAGTGGAATTTACTTCATACTTTTGGTCATTTTTAAATTTGAATTTGCTCTGTGTAAATGCAAAAAATTAATGCCTTGGCTTATGGATATCATAATGTGTTGTTGCATGTCATGTAAATTATAGGATCCTGGGAAGATACATATTGTGTTGGAGTATTGCAAAGGGGGCGATCTTTCAATGTACTTACAACGGCATGGAAAAGTCCCTGAGACCAATTGCAAAGTACTTTATGCAGCAAAGTTAGGTATCTACTCTGGCTAAGAATGCATGTTTATTCTTCAGTTTGTTTTTGTGAAATAATGTCTTAAAGTTTGTACTATCTATTTTACAGCCACTGGCCTAAAGATTCTCCGTGACAATAATCTTATACACCGAGATTTGAAGCCGCAGGTTCGGTTGGTTCTCCTTTGTTTTTGTTTCATTTACGTGGGTAGCTATATATTATGTACAAGAAACAGGCTTTCATGTAGTTGTACACTTGTACTATTACAAAGATCACAAATCTGAATGTCAGTGATTGCATTTTCCATTAAATTGGCTCTATATGATATTTGTTCAAAAAATTAGTTTTGGTATGTAATCAATGCCATGTGTGTTACTTTTGGACAGAATCTACTTCTCTCATCAAATGACAACAATCCTATTTTGAAGATCGCAGATTTTGATTTGCGAGGTAAATGCTATGTTTTGATTTGCCTACCTTTATGAGCATCAATCTTCTATCATCCTCATTTTTGATCAGATAGCTTCCAGCATTAGCTTTTTGACTCACACTGCTGATTGTCATGGTCGTTTTATGCTCTCTTTATGTATCTCCGTTGGAGTGGTGGAATGAATTTTCTTCCCTATCCATTAGTTTTACCATTTGTGTCTTTAAGTTCAAACTTAATGGATTTCTCTTTCAGATCTCTTCAACCAAGAGGGCTCGCAGAAACTTTATGCGGTTCACCACTTCTACATGGCTCCAGAAATAATGCAACTTCAGAAATATGATGCGAAGGTGATATTTTCTCTTTAAATGGAAACAACTTGATATTTTGTTTTCCTTCTTTGCTGTTTCCTACTTACCTTGAATTACATGCGCAGGCAGATCTCTGGAGTGTTGGTACCATTTTATATCAGCTTTTGACTGGTAAAACGCCCTTCACAGGAAACAATCAAATACAGGTTCGCTTAGCTTTTCTTTTGTACTTATTTAAATTGGTTCCCTATGATTTATGGAATTTGACTTTTTACTCTAACACATCCACTGCTGTTGTCTTTGGTTTTATTTCTGTTCACAAGTTGAGTATAAATTGTAATCTCTTTGCATTCTTATATTTATCGTATCTCCTTGTCTTTTGTTCTTTCTTTCAGTTGCTACAGAACATAATGAAGTCGACTGAACTCAATTTCCCTTCAGATAGGTACTTGAGTGCTGAAAGCAAAGATTTGTGCCAGAAATTGCTGCGACGTAATCCCGGTAAAAAATTATAGCAAAATGCTTGATGCACCACCTAACCTCTGCACCCATGATTTGTCACATGAAGCATAACACATTTGCATAGCACATGCTGTAGTGAATAGTGACATCATTATATTATACCAGTTTTAGTTGCATAGTCAGTGGAAATAGCATTTGTTACTTATATTAGCAGAATGGAAATACTGGCATCCAAAGTTTACTATTCTAAACTGTAGTGAGATTGCCATAGATGATTTTTGTGTGTGAAGATGCTGGGCTTAAAAGGCAGATGGGGAATGGTATGAGAGAGCCACAGTAATCTTTTTTTGTAGATCTAAAGTGAAAGCCATCACAAATTATCTTTGATCCCCTCATTGATTATTATCCTGCTTGTCTCATAATTGGCAGTGGAGAGACTAACATTTGAAGAGTTTTTCAATCATCCGTTCCTTGCACAGAGGCAATCCGATGAATCATCAAGGTAAATAAGGTCAAGATTTTATCTTATTGATCATGATTTGAGATAAGTTTATGTTTCCTTCACGATGATGAATTCGACGGGTGCAGGAGTCGGAGGTCTTCCAGAACAACCGATAACTTTCCTTCCGCCGAAAGCAGTCCAGTTAGGAATGAAGACGAAAGTTCTCAAGAGGACTGTCTACCTTTCTTATTGGATGATGATTCGAGCGGTGCGGAAGGGAGCCCATCCTTCCACAAAGGAAAACCCTCAATAATGACTACATATGGTTTTTCTCTCGAGACAAGAGCTAATAGAAAAGAAGCAGTGCCCAGTGCTTTCAATAATATGGATGTTACTTCGAGATCTGGAAGTCGCAAGAATAAATTGGAAAGACCCAGTAACAGGCTCAACACCCATGAATTTCCAAAAACTTTGGACCAACAGTCTAGAGGTATTCATAATGTCACTTTTTAATTGCTATTTTCTCTCAATTCAAAACTGTCTACATACAAATTTGTTTATGTTGTCATTGGCCATTGCTTTTACAGTTGCGGATTCACTGGAGTTTATTGATCAAGATTATGTTCTTGTATCTGGACCTCCTATAGAGGCCTCAACTTCGGCACCTAGTGTTTTTAAACCAAGTCATGTTCCATACAAATCAGAGAGCCCACCGTCCGCTTCTATTTCTAAGATGACCATACCAAGTGCCCCGATGCCAATCATTGGGGCCACACACGTAACATAGGTCGCATTGGAAGCTTGGAGAGCCGAAGCTCCGCCCCAGGGACTTCTCATGGATCTCTAGATGCTGCAGATGCCATGGAGCAGCCATCCTCTAACTGCATGACGCGGATCAAGTCACTTTGGCAGTGTGCATCCGCAATTTCTGATTAGTACACGAAAAGGTATAGTATTTTAATTTGAAGCGTTATAAAGTCTGCACGTATAATTATTTCTAACCAACTTTTCTTTTCCTCTGAATAGATGGAGACAGGCAAACAACTAGAGGCATTCTCAATCCAGCTAGTGATCCTCGCAATTTGGAAGCAAGCTCTGCATATTTGCCATACGCAAGCTGCTTCAGCAATGGAAGGCAGTCCAAGCCAAGAGAGCAATAGGTTGAGGAGGAGTTCCAACAAGAAGCATGGTACTCCTAAAGTTCCGGACACCTTCCATGCTCAAGGGCCAGAGAAATGTCCTCTCGTATAGAGAAGGAATTTCTTCAGGAAGTTGAACATGCTGAGGAACTTGCTAAGATTATTGAACCTGGTATGACTTCAATATGCTGGCTTTACATACATCCTGCTATCAAAGTTTCTGAAAAGGTATTTCTTTATTTTTATTACGATCTCAGGAGGTACTGAGATGCCTGATGCAATGGAGACAATATTTCAGTCTGCTCTTGCTCTGGGAAGACATGGAGGGGTGAGAGAATTACTATTTTGAAGTTTTAACCATACCGATGGGTAATAACTTCAGTAGTAAACTCATGGTGAATTTTTATTTTTGGGCAGGTTGATGAGCTCATGGGCGAAGTAGACAACGCAGCTTTGCTGTATTCAAGAGCAGTGCGTCTTCTACTCTTCCTTTGGTGGAAGCTCCTTCACTTATATTGAACCCACCTTTTTTCACTCACTAACTCAGACCGATATAGGCTTCGAACATATATTGACATCTTGAACAACAGGCAAGGTTATTCAACATCTCAAAGGATGGCCATTCTCAAGTGCGAGGATCAAGCATGTCCCCTTGAAACGAATGTCATCTGAATAATCATGACTTGGTGGTTTGTAAATTTAATTTGTTTGTACAGACTAATTCATTTGAGTAGACTGGAAATGGGGATTGTTTGGTAGGGCTTAACCCAACCCTTTAACCGTGGTTGGATGTTGTAATATATTCAGAAATCTACCTAAATTGTACATTGTTGCTTCTCCATTTTATGATATTCTGTCCCTGCAATATTAGGAGTCCGTATGATACCTCCTAAATTGTATAGGCTTTTCACGATTTGCTTAAAAAACTTTTCATTATATACTCTTTTTCTTCTACTCTAAGAGAGATGTTTCCATGTATATTAGAATATTTACATCCATTAAGCTCTTTCTCGTCTCCTCTGTTTCTGTAACTTTCATTGAACTAACAAGCTATGTTTCTTTCTCTAACAAGCTGTATAACTACCATTTGAGAATGTGTAGATATCACCATGATTAGAATCAACACCCTCCGTCGATTCCTCCTCCCATGCATCTTCCCTCGGTCCTCCACCGCTCCCCAACCACCCATCATCCTTTCCTGTTCCTTGAGAGGAAATCGCACGATTCTTCTTCCTCCTCCCCAACCACCATCACAGAAGCCGGAAATGTCAACCAATGCCGCATTGGCCCCATCTCGCCGCTCGGCCCTCTGGTCCATGGTGATTGGGACAATCTTGGCCACTGTGGCAGCCACATCTGGTTCCATCCGAAACGGCCTGCCTCTCGACGAAATCTACTATCCTTCTTGAATTTTCGATACCTACTCTCCAACTCGTCAAGGATATGTGATTTGGCTAGTCTGAATTGCCTAGAATGGTCGGATCTCGGAGACGGTGTGATCCCTGCTGGATTTGGGTTGGACTCTGCTTTGGAAATTATTATGTACTATAAGGGCCAATTGGTGGGCATGTCACGGGAACCGCTGACTCGAAGTTGTTCCATTTGATTAATCCGGATGAGGGTTCTGGCCAAGAACTCAGTTTATTCTTGCTTAGATCTTCAACAAGTTAATTTTATGTGTCTCGGACTTCTGCTTCATAGATTAGCTTTCTGGGAGATTCATAATTGAAGAAATTTCCTAGACTCTACTTTCTACGTAATTAGGAAATTTCCTAGACTCGACTTAGATTGGAAACTTAACTTAGAGCTACGACTAGAGAACTGTAGCTGACCATTTAATTTAGGATAATCTTACCATGAGCTGATTTCACTATGCATTAGAAAGAAGACTTAGCATTAGCAAAAAATAGTTGAATGCAAGATTATAATGTATTTCTTGCGTCGCAAGCATCGTCAGTAAAGAAGAGGTAATCTGCATCCCAAGGACTAAATGGCCCTGATTAGAAACCCATCTAAACCTCAGGATACAGATTACCTGAATCTTTACCCAATAGAAACCCAAAGAAAAACTATAATTTGTGATAGTTTGGTTATGGTTTTGTGCTTTATGTTACTCTGAATTTATAGAACCAAGTATGGTGAAGTTATGATAAGTATTGGAGATTTCACGAATAAAAATCAAAATGTGTTCTATATTCCTTGCATCTTTAGACACTCATTGGCATGTAACATGTCGACATTAATAATTAAAAACAAGGCTATACGAAAGAAGTTCTTTGATATACATATTGTCTACCACGTTAGCTAATTACACATTTAATATCAGGATTTGATGTGTATAATTTTTATGACCACAAGAAAATTAATTACCTTATTATATCCTATAAAGAATTACGAACATTGAAAAAGGTAAGATTGATATATTATCTCATGTAGATCACAAATATTACACATGTCGAATTGGATATTATGTATAAGTGTTGACGTGTTATCTGATATGCACACGAGAATTTTTCGAAGAAAGAAATGGGGAAAACAAAATCTTAAAAAACAATAATATCATATTGAAAGCATCACACATGTCTCAAAAATGTAAGCTTAAAAGAGACTCAACAAACTCTTAATTTAATAAAGAGAATATTAATCATGTCTGGATTATGTTCTTCAAAAACCAATCATGGGTTAGTTTTAGAGCAATCATTTTCTATGTACAATGATGTTTAATTAAATCTTGACTGACTGGAATATTCTCATCTTTGCTAATTATGAAGATACTTCCCTAATTATTAAGTCGTCAGTATGAATGAATGGCAAGTGATTAGCGAGCTTCAAGCACACTCAATATTCCAGTTCTATTCAAAAATATTTAAGAGAACAAATTGTTTTATGTGGGGATTCAATCATGAAAATGAATGACTCGTTTGAATCAGATTCACAGATAGATCAGTGTATAAGCTAGAGGGAGCTGCAGTAGGGGCTAGAACTTTTATTTTACAAAATTACTAATGGAAACATATAAATTTACGCTATCGTGCGGGATTGAAAAAAATATTTTATATACGATGCAAGCTACATTTTATGGCCAAATCAAGTACTCGCTGATTAGATTTGAAATTAATGGTCTGAATCAGCTTATTCGAGAAGCACATTCGTTTCGCTTGGTTATTAAAAGGCACCTCACTCTATCTTCTTTGAACTTTGAAAGCAACATTTGTTAAGGGTCAGTGACACTCAAAGTCCCTAAACTTTTCATTGGTTTGCAATTGGCTCCCAAAACTACACTTAGAATTATGTGGATGAGTGGCTCGTTAAACTTTAGTTCCGTCCACGATCTGGGTCCTTGCCATCAACTCGTTGTTATCTAACCCGAGATGTCACGATTCAAAAGAGGAAGAAGAGAGGAATTTGTTCAACATTCTAATTCCGAACTCTATTTTGGTCACCTTTTAACATGTCACACATGTACGCATTTGATTTGTTTCTAGTTGAAGACATGACTAACCGGAAGGTGACACGCACAAACTTGTTATCCGGTTAAGTAACATGTCAGCTAAGATAACCGCAGTTTGACGGCAGGCACCCTGTCGATGGGCGGAAATAAGTTTAAGGAGCCGGATGGTTGTAAGCGTCGATTCAGGAGCCAGTTGCAAACCTAGACAAAGTTGAGAGACCTGATATGTAATTATCACTTATCTGAATTTTAATCTTTATCTCCTTCCATCTCTGATTTTATTCCCATGCGTAATAAAAATAATCTGTGGTTTTACTAAAATAACAATGATTGAGATCTCAAGACTCGTCATTTGGATATGATTTGATCATAATTAAGTGGACAGCTCTTACTGAAATGCTGCCTCCGGTCCCAAAATACTCGAAGAAAATTAATATACTATTTTGGAGCGGAGTGAAACAGACGATTTAAATAATTTTGAAACTAAAAACACGCCCGATGCAAGTTTCTGACAAGTTTCTTATGCAACACATAAGTCAATTCTCCACGCTATTACATGAACATCTTAAAGAGAACTGTTGCTTCTTTTTAAGAACAAAAGTGAACTGTTACAAAACTGTTAAATGATCACAAGATCGTGTATGACTAATTGTTTTTTTGTCGAGAAATACAAAAACTGGATACATTTGAACTTTGCTGATTCTAACAGTATCATCTACCTATAATAAATACACAACAGAAAAATATGGTGTGGCATCGACAAAATTTATCCCCATAGAAACAGTACATATCAGAAAAGAAGATTCCTAGCTAAAAGTTCTGTGACCCTCAAAAATGACCAACTACAACAGTGTATCTAATAATCATTTGATAAGCGTGAGAAAAGCATTTTCAAAGTTTCATAAGTCATGAACACAATGCCTACACCAGGAACTACCTTGTAATACTCTGGGAGAATACCTCTATATAACCCTCGTATGCCTTCATTTCGGACTATGTGCTTGAACATCCCGAATAGTCCAGTGTTATAAACACGCGCTCGACCACCAGCTCCTTCCAATTGTTTCCTTCTTCTCACAAGGTCGACAGGGAATGTTGCTGAATATTAAGGAAAAATAAAATCAAATTTTTACTGCATAAAAGGCTGTTGATGATAACAATTACTAGGAAATTATTTATACCTGTTGATGATGCAATTCCTGAAATACTTCCACAGGCAAGTCCAACAGTGATAGTGGAATCATTCGGCCTGTTTTGCGTTTTGGCAAGGAATTACCGCAAAATATCAGGACTTCGTAAAAATGAAAGGATCGGAATTAGAAATAAGCAAATGTAACAATTAAAATAAGCAAAAGACTTCTCACCTATGAGAATGCCAAAAGGATCTTAGGGACTCGTACACGGAAAAGCTTATGGCTATGCTTGGTCCAACACCCTAAAGTGCACATGGAATCAGAATTCAGAACAATTCAAAACGACAAAATAATACGTGACTAAGCAAGGGTCTACAATAAGATACCAGCAAAGTTGCTCCAAGCCCTTTATACAAGCCCAAAAATCCTTCTTCCCGGAGAATGGTATGAAATGCATGCGAAATACCTTTGTAGTACATTACACTTCTCTGAAATGTTCAAAAAGAGAATCATTTCAGATTTAAGATTGAAACTACCATAGGCATAGACATGGGAAGAGCCTAATCAAATCAACCGAGGATAAATGAAGTTTTGTGAAAGAGGAAGAGGAAGAGGAAGAAACATTTGATAGATAAAAACTGATTCCAGTTCTTCCCACACTCAAATAATCAAGTGAAAAATTATACCTGTGCAGCACAGGCGCGTCCTCACAAGATCCAAGGGATATGTGACTGAGGCAGCGGTTAAACCTGACAATCCTCCCCCCAAAAAGTGCACACACAGGTTAGCGCTTGGACTTCCTCCACCATTTTCCAAGCCAAGGAGAGATTGGAACAGCTGCAGAAAAATGGAGTCAGGCAGTAAGACTAGAGATTCAACATCATCACTTCATGTTTGCGCATGAAAATTAGTAAGAAAGGTACGCACTCACAGTTTGTATTGTTCATAAGCATAGAAATTGACAGAAGAATAAGGTAGACGGTGGCAGCAATGGTAACAAGATTGCCTTTCCAAAATGCTCTGATCCCTTCTTCACTAACAATACGTGAAAACTCGTGCCGCATGCTAGCCTTGTTCAATGCTGTAATATCTGAGTGCATACCTTGCACCTAATAACAAAACTGACAGGACTGGAGCGTTTGAGTCATCAGTCCCACGAACAAATACATGGAAAAGGGTATGAACTATGAAGAATAAAGGAAGAAATAGAAGAAAGGCCAGAGTTTTTATATTGAATTTAACACTACCAGTCTACCACAAGTAGCCAAACAAAAGATCATTCCTTTTACTTTAGAAATACCATGCCAATTGCTAAGTGCTAACTACCAAACAGCAAAAAGAAAACGAAGTGGCTACTGACACACATATTCCTAGAAATCAGTAACAAGATAACAAGTTTTAAGC
>JANIEQ010000951.1:0-10971 GCA_024708375.1 Oxalis stricta | reverse complement strand
CGAAATTCTTCATTAATAAAACGCCATTGTGTTTGATGTTGATTTGATAATAAAATTTGCTTGATAGAATTTCACAAATTGGGAACTAAACATTTAAAATTAAAAAGTATAAGCTTATTATTTAAAACGTGTCACGTTGTCGAATTGTAATTTGACAATAAAATTTACATTTAAATTTTCAATTAAAATAAATTAAAAATTAAAAAATCTGGTATTATAATATAAGATTTAGCTATTTATTTTTCTCTTTTCGCAACTATATCCTGCAAACCCTTGTATCTTGTGACCATCAATATCATTCATATCCAGTTTTTGTTGACCATGTTGACGGGATGAAGAGAGATTCATGTAAGTAAAAAAAAAAAAAAATGTTAAAAATAAAATAAATCATTAAAGCCATTTCCAACTTCTTTTCAATCTCTCACAAAGTCTTTACAAATTGTCTAATAAAAATAAATAAAAATGGACCACATCAGAAATTAAAGAGGTTCTGATGTTATTGAATATTGATGATATTTAATTTTCTTTTTTCCTTAAGCAAGTTGTTGTCCTTTTCTCTTGTGATGAAAATTGATTGGAATTTGGATTTGATGTGTATAGGACCAAACGTCCATCAACGAGCCCATCAAAAGTGGTCCATGGGCCAATATTGGGCCCCATTGGCCCAGAGTCGAGTCAGTTATAGAGTTATAGGCGTGTTTATATCAAAAAGGAGAAACGACCCTGCACTTGATGTAGGACCCACCACTTAATGTAAGATATATTCCCTCGTCCTTATTTAATAGTAGGATCACATTTCCTACCCAAATTTATATAGAAAATTTAACACTTAATTAAAAATAAAATAGTAGTAGGCTGGCATTATATCATGGGATTAGAAAAGGTGGGTACCATAACAATCCTTTCACTTTCGAGATAATATCATTTGTAATATCTTAAAATAAATTTAGTTAATAATGCGTACATTTTGCACGTTGTTTTTAACAACTTAATATTTTTTCGTCGTAAATTCTAACAAATTTATATTTTTTATTTACGTTAGCACGTTTATTTCATTAAGTTTGTCAGTATTAGCGCCACATAAACGATACATCACCACTCGACTCACGTTAATATAACACGTCAACATCCTCAACCTTTCAAAAAAAAATTTATAAATTCCGACCACCATTTCCGTAATTTGCGCCCGATTGAATATCGATGGAATTCTGAAAATTTTATATAGCCGAACTCATTTCGACAAGGTGAACATCGTGATGGTGTAGAAATTTTCAAATTTCAAATCTTTGGTGCGCATTTAGGCTTAAAGGTTCGATTTTCTCAACTTTAACCTTAAATCGCATCAAAATTTGAAATTTGAAAATTATCCGAAATTCGAGACCGATTGACTACCGACGGAAGTCCAACCGCCACTTTCGGCGACCACCGATAGAATTGTTACTTTTTATATTAATGATGTTTGAAGCAAATCAGAATTCGTTCTCCATACAAAATGAATGTTAAAGTTCAGATAAATTATAAGAACTTTTTATTCTTAATTTCATTGAGAGTAAGTATAAGAATTTGTAATCATCCGAAGATAATAATTTGTTGTTTTGATTTAAAAAAAAAAAAGAGTGATGTTAATTATGGTTTGTATTTCAATATCGAGTTGTTATTATTATACACGAAGGAAGGGGATGCGTAGAAGCTATATATCCAATCCAGCTACACGACTTTGAAATGTGGAATAAGTAATTTTATTTATTTAAAATATCATGAACAAACGTGGACGTCGAGACAAAAGAAAAATACATTAATTGTCAAACTGTTAAATTATTTTTTATACTCCTATGCAACATTTGTGATTGGAGAGAAGATAAAATCAGAAAATGTCAAAACCTCTTATAGTATGTGTTCATCATCATTCACACGACACGACTCTCAATTCCCTTTAAAACCCAAACCCCACACCATTGAGCTGAATTCCAATCTCTCTCTCTCTGTATATTGAAAAGAAAAGAAAGAAAGCATATATACTGTAATCAATTCATACTATATATCACAAAGTAAAGTTTTAGTTTGTCTAGTGTGAGAGAGGGAGAGTTGTTAGTCAGTCTTTTCAGTCACTTCTTCTTCTTCTTCTTTATGTAGTGATTATTTATGTTATGCATGGATCAGTGAGTTTATTTATCATTCATCATAGCTCATTATAGAAATTAGCAAAAACAAAAACAAAAAAACACCCCTTCGATCTTTAGCTAAGACAACAAACTGACTGAGGTACCAAAAAAAATTATTTTGCAGTTCAAAAATGGAAGCTACAGAGATTTAGGAAATATTTTCCAAGAATTATTTGTGTCTGAGAAGGTTTTAGGAATAGTATTTCTGTAATTTCATTTTCTGGGTTTCTGTAAAAAGACAATCTTTTTCGTTAGGTGAAAGGCTGCTAATCATTCATCAGGTTAGCCTTTTTCTTAATTACTTTGCTTCCAAATTAATAACTAGAAATTATACATTGATCATCTAAATATAATATAGTTTGTTTCTGTTTTGGCAGATATATAGCAAAATTGTGATCATACGTAGTTATAATGCTGAGGAATATATGGAGAGTAGTTACTAGGAAGCAGCAGCAAGCTTTAATGGCGGATCATCAATCCCAAAACTGCAAAACACCAATAATCATCCCCCCATCTTACTTGGCTTCTTCTCCAAGATTATTCAGACATAATACTTTCTTCTCCGATCAATCAGAACAATATTCTCTGTCCAATATCATCCCAAATTCAATCCTCCTCGATAAATCATTTTCTAGTATTATTAACAACCCATTTCCATATAAAAAAAACCAATCCCCAAAATCAAAATCAAAGAAAAATTCATCATTACTTTGTGATCAAGGGATCGGTCTAGCTCTTACTGATGATACACCTTGTAATGATTCGAACCACAAAATGGTGTTGTTTAGTAGTACTCAACATAAAATAAAAATCCCAACTTTATCCCCCTCACCGGAATCTTCTCCACCTCCGACCGGAAATTCTCATGTCCGACCGGAGATCTCAACTGGGTGTCTCTCAGTGAGTGAGATGGAGCTCTCTGAGGATTACACGTGTATAATCTCTCATGGGCCCGATCCTAAAACAACTCATATTTTTGACAATTGTGTTGTGGAGACTTGCATTTGTTTGTCGGAAAACGAAGACGACGACAAGAAACTGATGTTTTCTGCTAAATCTGATTTTAGTCCAATGGAGAAGAAGAAGAAGAAGAGTTTGAGTTTCCTTAGCTTTTGCCATACATGTAAGAAGAACATTGAACAGACCAACGACATTTACATTTACAGGTTTGGTCCCTGATCTTCTAATTTTTAACATTATTAGCCCCCCAATTTTATTTTAATTAATTGGACAATGAAAACTAAGATTGTGTTGAAATTATGTATATGCAGAGGAGAGATAGCTTTTTGCAGTCAGGAATGCCGGTTTCAGGAGATTGTGTTGGATGAAATCGACTACTGAATAAATAATAGGAATATGTTTATTGGGAGAGCGTCGTTCTTTATTGGAAGAGCGTCGTCATAGACAAACTACTTATCGTTCAAATTTTAGCGACTATCTTCCTGATAATAAGTACTTAGAACCTCATTTGATCAACTTTGCCAATTTCATGAAATCAATAGAAGATGACAAAAGACCGAGGAGATTGTTCCATGAACGTAGAAATAGTTTTATTTTTTTATTTTTGTCTTTCGTTTAGTTGTAGTGGTGATGATTAATTTGAATTCTTATATTAGCTTGTACCACAAGTTTAATAGCATTAGATTTTTCTTGTATTATTGGTGGGGCTAAATGACGACATATGAATGAAAAACTTGCCTTATCTTCTTATTATTTTTGTATTTAATTAATCATCATTCAATATCAGACATAATATTATAGCTAAAGTATCATAAAAAAAAATAGTGTCACTCATTTGATTCTTTATCTTGTCTATTTTGGTTATGTTAAAAAATAGCAACTGTTACAGTGTATGAGTCTATATTTTCTATTTTGCAGTTACATCCAAGACTGACTTCTTCACCCATATACATCCAAACTAACAAATTAGATTTTTTTTTTCTTTTTCCTTTCATTTTTCTACCATGTGTCTTTTTATCTATTAATGGTTAGACTATAGATATCATCATATGATTGTAATTGGACTCCTTTCTATTTGATATAAAAGGAGGAAAAAAATACTTTTAAAAATTAAGACGATCCAATCTAGCTAGTAAATAGTGATATCAATTAACGATAATTCTTAAATAAAATTTTAATTTTCAAAATTAGGTAAAAATTATTAGAGTTAATTGAAAACATCGTCAACGATTAGACTGCTAGTTAGGGCAAAATATTACAATCGAGAATTTACCAAAAAGTATTCAAGCCAGGATCAGAAACAAACCATCCGATGCTATGGCGAAACAACAGTAAAGCATAGGGTTTGCGAGAGATGAATTTGAGAAATTAAGCTCATGGATGATGAAGCCGACTTTTCATTATGGATTTATACAAAATGGATTGGAACTAAGAAAAGGATGGGTTATCTGTTGTTGGGTCATCAGTTTTTTGTTGGCTTATCCTTGGGAGCTGGCATTGTTGAGATAAATTTATAAAAATGAAACGAAACAATAATGTATGACACATTAATCTTACTCAAACGCAATAAATTTTCCTACCTAATTCAAATAAATGGTGAGATGGAAGGTAACGTAACTAGGGTTTTGATTGCTATTTATATATGTATTTATATATACATATACATTATATACTTATTAGTATATTGCTGATAACATGCAAGGAACTGGTGGACCTCAAAACTTTCACTATCAACTCCAGAAAGAAAAATATAGCTAGCCAGTGTGGGAAGGTAGGACAAAAAAAAAAAAAAAAAGAAAACCGATCATGATAGAGTTAATATATTATTATAAGTATATAAACATATAATATCACTCTTATTTAATTCAAAAACTTTTTCGAAAGAAATTTTTTTTAATAAAGTCAAAAAAATATATATTCTGAAACATTAATATACTACTAGTGTGATGAACAGGTTTAAAATTAATAAATAAGATATCGAAGGCAATGCTGTTAGTAAATTGTATACTACCCATCCCTTAAATCAGATTGACAAAGGCACAAAATAAAAAGGGATAACGACATTTCAGGTCCCTAAGCCTTTCCTAGATGTGCAAATATACTCTTATCTATTTGAGTACCAAAAAACAACCCCCGCCCCCCCGCGAAACGAGCGTCCGGGATTACAAATTTTTTCAACTAGGCCCAACAAGACCTAACTCCAAATTTTCTTAAAAATTTATTCCTACATCACATATTTAAAATATTCCTATAACATATATTATTTTTTCCTATTTTATTAAACTAGCACGTCTTCTTTTTCTATTCAACACACATATTAAAAAATATCCTATTAACTATATTATATATTATCTATCATTCTATTTCCATACTTATTCTCATTATTATCATGCCTAACAATATTTTTCAATTATCTTCTTTTTTTTGTAATATTAATGATTATATATTTCATAATATTATCCATATATTAATATTCTTATATATTTATATATTTAATATATTTATATTATTATTATTTATTTTATTATTTTTATTTCTTCTCATCCTAGCCCAAACTTCAATAGACGCAAAAATTCCACATTTGACAATAAAACAAGGACGCAACATCCAAGTATTCCCAAGCAATATCAACTTGTAATGATACAAAAAGGATAAATAATTAACATTGTGGTCAAATATAATAACACAAAATGAGATTAACTACTAAAATGAGTTTTAGATTATATATGGGCTTTCTTTAGATTGGATGTTCTCTCAAAGAGTTATTATGGGCTGTTGAAAAATCGTTTGGCCCATGTTCCGTTGGGTTGGATTAAAGGTTTTGGGCCTTTAAAAATAATATGGACTTCATTGTTGACAAGCCCTTAAATATTATCTGCTGGTGATTATTATGTGGAAAATGAAAACAACAAAAAAGTTAAAAAAAAATAAACAACTTGAACAATTGAATTTTTGGAGTTGAACCACCTTAAGAATATTCATATCCATCTTAGATTTGGCTCAAGTTTTGCACCCCTATCAATCACACCTGTCAATCACAACAGGAGCGAATGATCAAGACACATGTCTCCTTTTCAAAATTGAAGGTTCGAATAAATCTTGCTGGGACATTTTTTTAAAAAATGTGTTGCTTCCCTTGAATAAAATAACTTGACAGAAAGCAACGAACGACCAAGTGTACAATACGTGGCCAAAACTCCGTACAGTCAGCATGCCAAAGTGTAGTGTATTATATAGGATGATCGACTTATCAAGCAAAGTTAACACACGTACGTGTCCAGAAATCCTATAAGCCAATCTGCCACGTGTAAATTCAGACGACAAGTGTCATCACCCACCTCATTGTTCCAAATTAAGATCCTAATAATCCACAAAAACCTCGTTTCTCAAATCTCGTAGTAGTAATTATATCCATAAAAACCTCGGAGTACTATAAATAAGTTGCTTAATCGAATAAAAGGAAATTAATTAGAATTAAATTAAAAAAAGTAAAAGTAAAAATGAGCCAGGGACAGCCAAGAAGACCTCAAGATGAGGAGTTAGCCTCATCGGATCAAGCCATTAAATACGGCGACGTTTTCAACGTCTCCGGCGAACTCGCCACCAAACCTATTACCCCACGTGACGCGGCCACTATGCAATCAGTTGAAAACCAAGTCCTCGGAGAGACGCAAAAGGGTGGGCCCGCCTCCGTCATGCAATCAGCCGCCGCTCAGAACTTGAGAGCGGGCGCCGTCGAGAAGATCAGGCCACCGACGTGATTGCAGACGACGGCGTTATCGTCGCCGACGCGGTCGGTTTTGATCATTGAAGGTGTCGGCGATCAGTTGGTTGGAGAGTTTGTGTGTCCGTCGGTGCCGCAGACGACGCCAGGTGCGCTTTCTGATGATGCGATTACGATTGGTGAAGCTCTAGAGACGACGGCTCTATCGGCTGGGGATAAGCCAGTCGATCAGAGTGACGCGGCGGCGATAACGGTGGCTGAGGGAGAGCTACCGGACGTAATCGAGGTGGTGCCAGGTGGAGTGGCAGCCGCTGCTCAGGCAGCGGCTCTCTGCAATCAGCGAATATCTGTTGACGAGAACAAGGCAACACTCTCCGATGTTCTAGCGGTAATCCTTTCATTTTATTATTAGTAATTCTATTTAAGATAGTATCTAATTAATTTTGATTAGTATTAAATATTAATACAAGTAAAATAAGGGTGGGTCTAAATGAACACCATTAGAGTCTAACAACACACTATTATAGTGTTTAGAATAATCAAAAGTGGGAAATTTGGTAACTCAATTAAAATAGTGTGTAAAGGTGTGTATTTAGACCCAATGAGCTTTAAGTCTGCGTTTGGTCTCTCATCTTTAATTTAGGAGGCAACCGAGTCCCCAATATTTTAAAATATTCAGGATCCTTATGTTTCATGTTTGATGAATCATTAACGTTTGGTACTCAGTCTCCTCCCTCCCTGCTATGGTCCGTAAAAATTCCTTGACCTTATTTTTTTAACTACTGATATAATGACACGTGTATTTGTTTGAAATGAGTTTTACAGGATGCGGCGGAGGTGCTTCCGGATGATAAGGCGGTGACAAGGGAAGATGCGGAACGGGTCGTAGCGGCAGAGCTGAGGAACAATCCGGCAATGACAACCACTCCTGGCGGTGTCGCTGCATCAATGGCAGCTGCTGCCAGGGCGTAACAAATAGTAGTATATAACAATAATTAATAATCTGAATATATATATATCAATGGGAGCTTTATATATTGAAGATATAATAATGTAAGTAATTAGTTTAGTAGTAGCTTTCATTTACTATTCAATCTCCAAAAATAAATATAAAATCAGGGATTAAAAAATTCAGACTATTTCAAAATAGCTAATTATATAGTTTTTCTTACATAGACGTGACGGTACATTTTTGTTGCCACGACCATGTGAGTAACAATATGTTCAATGTATTGAACAGACGATATGAGATCTCTTTAAGCCTGGAGACTCAATCAGTGACTTTCAATCAAGCGGTAGGGAACAGTGGCCGGTAGTCGTGAAGTTGGAAGTTTTCTACGGACTCAGATTATTTTCTATTCTGATATCTGGACTTCTATAAAATTTTCACATAAACATTTTTTTATTTTCAATCCGAAATGACATTTTTATTAGGATGATAGGATCGAACGCAGCGGTAACTAGTTACTATATCTTCTTTTTTATACATACAGTATTGTTTTAAAATTAATATATCTTCTTTTTATACATACAGTGTTAAATTAATATTCGATAAATTAATAAATTTTTAAAATAATAAATTTGTTTGATTTGATTTAAACCAATGTAAAAAAATGAAAAATTCAAACTTTAATTCATTTTCCCTTTTTTTTTCATTCTTCTTTTTTTTCTTTTTTTCTTTCTTTCTTCTTTTTTTCTTTTCCTGTCTTTTTCTTTTTTCTTCTCCTCTGTTCTCCCCCTTCCCCTCTTTCTCCCCTTCTCTTCTTCTCTCTCTCTCCTCTTCTCCCTCCTTCCCTTTTTTAAAATAATAAGATTGAAAAATTCAATAAAATAATAAGATAATAATTTTTAGAAATATTTTATAATTTTTGTCTCAAGAAAATCATAAATTAATAATTCCGAATTTTTCATAATAATTGAAAAAAATTATTATAGTTCAATAGTTGTTTTTTTTTAAAAGTTTAAATTTATTTGGAATCATTACTTGGTTTTTTTGGTTTTTTTTTTTAAGTTTAAATTTATTTGGAATTATTGTCATCAGTAATTTTTTTTAATTCAAATTTATTTGGAACTGTTGCCACTGAACTAAGAATATGAGATAATTATTGAGATTACAAGTTATTTATAGCATCAATTTTAAGACATAAATTAATTTATTTTTTATTTGTTATATAGGTGATAATTAACTTTAATTTATATAATACTGCACTCGAAAAATATAAATTACGTTGAATTGTTTCTTAAATTATTATAATTATTAAATTTTATAGATAAATTAATAACTTTTAAATTAATAAATTTTTTAGATCATGATATTATTAATTTATAGATCCTAATAATATTAATTTATAAAATTTTAACTGTATAAATAAATAAAATTTGCAGATTTCACGGGGAAATTAAATGTCCGACATATATTCCTTGTACAGATGGAATCCAATTTCCTTTTCGACACGGTAAGATGTTCAATTTGGTGAATGCCATTAAATCCTCAGAACGAAATTAAATACACCCAACAAATGAAGAAACTCAATTAAAATGAATCATGCGACCAAAATCGAATGATTTCAGTGCTTGTTTCGCGAAAATAAATGCCCATCCATAATTAAAACAACCTCTCAACAAATTTGCGATTTCACGTTGGGTGAATAAGACTTAACATAGTCACCATATGTAGATATACAGGAAAAATACATCTAAAACATGTCACTATTATGTGAAAAGGTAGTCTTTAATTATCCTAACTAACAAAACCTCCGTCAACATTTGACGACACGCTATATAATTAAATTTTCTTTCCATCTTCATCATCTCTCTTTCACACACAAACGAAAATGCTTGAAGGAAGAAATCTGATGAACCTTTGCTTCACAAAATTCATCAAAACCCCAATGTTACCATTTTAGTCCCTCATTTTCAACATACTTACTCACAAGCCCCCCACATCAGTGACGATGCCGACGACGATGACAAGACGTTCTTAATCACAGCCGTCCATTAATATTACGAAATCAACGTCCCTGATCAAAAACGATAATCGTCACCACACCAAATCCATCCCGGCTCCTCCTAGCATGAACAACAAGCACAATACGACGTCGACGTCGCCGTGTAATTCAAACTACCTCACGCGCTCATTCTCAATCGCTCGTCAGAATCAGATCACTCACTCTCCTCCGAACCAGACTTGGCGACAATCACGCGTCGCAACGGTTCTTCGTGACGTCACCAGGTCGTTCCAACTCCATCATTGAATATTCAACATCAATCATCACTCTCTGATGACGTGTTACCATCATCGTACCACGTGAAGGACAGCGTGGCGGCCGTCTCCACGCACTCGCCGGACCCTTACACGGATTTCAGGCTTTCTATGCAAGAAATGGTGGATGCGCGTGACATGCACGTGAAGAATGCTGACGACTGGGATTACTTACATGAGCTCCTTTTGTGTTACTTAGCTTTGAATCCTAGAGTGTTCACAAGTTCATTATTGGGCATTCACCGATCTTCTCACGACTCTCTCCCCGCCGGCGCACCGTTAGACGGCCGATGTTCGTTGGTTAATTTCATGATCGGGCTTTTAAAATTTAAATTTATTGTGTCACATATATGTCATGAATTAATTAATTAAATATCTAATCATGTGACATTTAATGTATACAGAATATGTATATGTTGGGACTAGAGGTGTGTCAAAATTGTAGGGACTAGTGGTTTTGGTCCCGTTTGTTATATTATTTTTGTCTTATATTAAATCACCTTCTCCTTTACACAAGCAGTATCATAATTAGCCAATGAGTATGTCAGAATGGGGTATTTCCCTTCCACATAATTTATACAAAATTAACTCGTGGCATTATTAATGGCATTATTAATCGTAGTTACCTTCAAAATTATTAATCGATAGTTTTTTCTTCATTTATTACACAATATAAACTCAAAATAACCTTAATCAAAGATAGCATATTGATTCTCATCGATTCTATAGAGTTTTAAAAGTAAAAGCAAAATAATATTTTTATTTTTAGAATGAGATGTCGTTTTAATTTTATATATTTTTAAAAGCAAATATATATTAATCACTATTATTGTTTGAGATACATATTTATTTGAGAAACGGTT